>JAZKJV010001662.1:0-235606 GCA_037367405.1 Ottelia alismoides
TTTAATTTTTAGTCCTTTTTCTTTTTATATTTTTAAGGATTTTTTTGTTTAGAGTTGAAATATGATAAATAGATAGCGTATAAATTTTTGGAATTTTTAAAACCTTTTTTCTATTTTTGGTATTTTAAACACAAATAGGAATATAAATGTGCTCATTTAATTTTTATAAATAGTTAAAAATACTCAAAATGTTAAAATAAAAATGGGACATGAAAGTACATGCTAGCAACCATCTAACTGTATTTTTGCGTAATTTTTAGAACAAGGGTTCTGTATTTAATAAATGAAATCCAAGCATCAAAAATACATGAACTAGGAAGGGTAATATTTGCAAATAAAATAAACATCAAGTCCATACATACAATTTTACCAAAAATATACAACGTATTTAAAAAATTAATGTACTAAATACAAATACAAAAACCTGGAAGGATATTCCTGAAATTTCACCACCTCACGTGGGACAACACGTGACGTGGACTGGACACATATGCAATTTACAATAAATACAAGGCTCGTTTAACAAAATGACCACACTTATTTACACTATATATTTTATTTACAAGACTAATAAATAAATACAAAAAATTACGAGGGAAGATATGTAAATTACCCCCAATATATGCTGAGATGGACGCCAGGATGAACTTAACTTATACATGTGGTGCTCTATCCTCTTGCGATACCCCTTCGCCGACTGACACTTAGGATCTGATCTTGATGGTTCATCAATGATCAAGGGATGCAGGGGGTGGACGGTTGAGATCAAAACTGGGAACGCACCCTTTATCGGGATGGTTGTTGCTATTAACGAAGAACATGGAAGAACTCGCCTTCCCTGAACTTTGTTCATCAACTCCTTCCTCCTCTGAGTCTTCCTCTTCATGTAGCAAGGGTGAACATGACCGGAGTGATCTTCCGTAGATGATGGTACCTTCAGAAAGAGCCATATCTCAGTAATGGTGGATCTGGAGGTCCATGAAGCACAAGGCACCTGGGAGGTCTCTTGTAGGTTGATTCAATCCCATAAGGGCTCTATTTCATGGGACCTGCACAGGAAAATGTAGGTCTTGAAGTGACTTGCCTTGACCAGAAATGAAGCTTGTTTGTTAAAAAATGGAGGTGGATGGCGAAGGTCCGACGAGCGACGGAGTGGGACCTTCGATTAGCAGATCGAGGGTCGATCTAGTTGGGTTGATGGTCAGTTCATATAGAGAAAGTGCATGGGAAGGGAATAAGTGTGAAAAGGGGGTCAGAGATAAGTCAGATCACGGTGAAATCAGGCAAGAGGTCAAGAGCTCCAGCGAGGGGCTTTGGCTAATCTACGCTAAACTACTAATTAAAACTCAAAATAAAGACTGGAGATGAAATGCGGGAATTAAATATACCTAAAAATAGGAAAGAAAACAACTCTTATACCTAAGAGGAGGCTCAGGGAGCAGGGCGGCTAGAGCTCGCCGTGGATAGCCTCCTCTCCTTACTTCGACATACTCCAGGCGTTGGAAAGGCACAATTGTCAACTGACCTTCATTCACGAACGAAAAGACTCAAGCAGGGGCTCCAGGAGGGATTAAGAAGAGAAAGAGTACCTGACAGTTTATTTATAGACAAGGAGTTCTGGTGGACTTTGACGTGAATTATTGCCACGCTCGAGGAAGATCAGAAGGATCTGAAGATCCAACATGAAGGAAAATCATGGTGGGAATGGGATACATGAAGAGCTCGAGGTGGAAAGAACAACAAGGCAGCCTAGAAAAATCAAAAAAGGTCGGGTGCTCGAGAGTTCTAACAGAAGTCAGACGAAAGATGAGGAGTTGACCGAGGTCAACAATCTCTGGAAGGCCATTGAGCTCCCTTTATTCGAAAATAATTAATTAAAAATACTAACATTTTAGTATTTTTGTATTAATTAAAAATAATGGCGACGTTGAGATAACAGAGTGGGTTTATTTATAGGTATATTCATCTATGTTTGGTACATTTTATTTTTATTTTATATTTTGATTTTATTATTTTATTCTCTTATTTATATATTTATAACTTATTTATAGGTGTATAAATATATTTTTATTATATTTTTTGATGTTATTTGTATATTAAATTAATAGGGGTATAAATTGCATTGGTATAAGTACTGGTATTTTATCTATGTATTTTTGTACATTGTTTTATTTTTGTATTTTCTTTATGGTTTTATTATAGTTTTAATATGTACATATACTACAAATAATATTTACAAAATTATAAAAATATGAAATTATAAAACAATAAGAAATAAGTAAGATGAATATTTTATTAAGGTAAAGGTACAATAGGAGTCCAAAATCTAACCTTCACATATTAACTCCAAAAAAATGAAATTACTTCATTAAATAGCTTATTAAAAAATTATATACAATTAGAGTTGAATTTTATACATTTTGAGTTTTTAATTGAGAGATATGGGTCTGGGAATTTGGGATTTTGGAATCTTATTCATATATAATTTGTACACTATATAATATTTTTACATGAAATCAACTTTGTATTTTTTATATATTATTATCTACAATTTTCATGTATAAAAATTCTTTATTTGAGGTATTAAAAGTGGAAAGTAAAATAGGTCCCAAAAATGAATAAATGATGAATGATAAATGGGATTTCTATTGCATTATTGGCCCTTATCTCCCCCTTCTTTATTCCATGTTGACCCAGTCATCAGGATGCCTGGGTCTCGAGGTTTAGGATCATAAAATATCTTTGGTCTTTTATTCTTTTATTTTCTATTCTTTATTCTATAATTTTGGTATTAAAAGTATTAATTTATACATAATGATTGGAATAAATAATGAATTTTATTAGGGATTTTTAACCCATAACCCTGACTAATTTCGCAATAACATTTATAACCCTACATAATCGTGAATTACATGAGGAACCCTGGATAGTTCCTCTGTTTCACACCTATAACCCTCCGTTAAAGGGACATTTAACTCAACCATATCATGAGTTAATCTAAACCCATAGTCTATCCAAAGGATATTAAAAATTTGCTAAAAAAAATAAAAACCCTCCAAACCCCACCTCTCCCTCCATGTTTCGTGTTGTTGTTGGTTGAGGACGTGGGCTCCTCGGATCCTTTCTCATCTAGAAGCTTTCTCTCCCATGGAGATCGCTTCTCCTGTCTCTTCTTCTGGACGGACACTGCCCTAGGCTTGAGGAGGTGGGCGCGGGGGATCGACATCCACGGGCTGGGGGTGAGTGGCATCCTGGGCTAGTAAGAGGGGTGTTGTTCATTCTCTGCCTGGGCTACAGGGGTCGGTGTAGGTGTGGCGGGGGAGAGGGGGGTGGTGGGCGGTGTGGGGCCGGGGTTGGACGAGGAGGGGAGGGGGGAGGTTGGTTGTAGGGGTCATGGGGTGGGGTTGCGGGGCTACAGGGTTCGATGTAGGTGGGGCAGCGGAGAAGGGGTGGTAGGCGTGCAGGGATGGGGTCGTTGGTTCTCTATATGGCTATAGGGGTCGGTGTAGGTGAGGCGGGGGAGAGGGGGTGGTGGGCGGTGTGGGATCGGGGTGTCATGGGGTGGGGTGGCAGGGCTACAGGGGCCGGTGTAGATGGGGCGGGGAGAGGAGGTGGTGGGAGGCGTGGGGCCGGGGTCGTCGGTTCTCTTCCTGGGCTACAGGGGTCGGTGTAGGTGGGGCGGGGGAGAGCGGGTGGTGGGTAGTGCGGGGCCGGGGTCAGACGTAGGGGCCGAGGGGTCTCTGCCATCGAGTTGAGGGTGGGTGGCATAGGGGTCAGGTTGGCGTACGGGGGTAGGGCTCTTCGACCTCAGCTGCAGAGGGGTGGGGGGGAGGGAGGCGGCTCTTCGCCCTCAGCTACAGGGGAGTGGGGGTGGGCAGCGTGGGAGGCCCTCTCCGCCCTAGGCTGCAAGGGTCAGGGGTGGGTGGCGTAGGGGTCAGATAGACAGGGACGAGGTCGGTGTCGGCCTGGGCTGCAGGAGGTGAGCTGGGGGAGGGAGGGGGTCCTGCAGGAGGTGTGCTGGGGGGAGTTCTCGACGGGATTCGGAGGACGTCGGGGCGCATCTTTGGGGATGGCATACTTTATAAATATGTTATGGTTTTAGGGGTAAAATTGGCAATATATAACTTTTTCCATAAGAGTTAACGGATAAAATAGATGCCAACTAACACAGGGTTATGCCATGTAAGAGTTAAGTATTTTTTGGGGTCCTAGTTGCAATTCGCGATTATATGGGGTTATGAATGTTATTGCGAAATTACACAGGTTATGGATGTAATAATCACATCTTATTATGCACAAAATAATGTTATTTACATGCATTAGATAAGTTTTTAAGGTCAAAATGATAAAATAAAGGCGATGAAATGGAGATTCATCACCTCGTTATACTTGTCCTTATTAGTCCCTAGCAAATACTTATGCAATATTTGCAGAAAAATAAAACAAAGAAAAGAAAATGAAAGAAAGTGGATTAAGTTTAATTCTTAAACTTGTCTTCACCAAATCAAAGTTTAGAGCCTAAGTCGGACCTTTGGAATTTTAGTGCGGCCAGAACCTCATTGGGAATTGGATTTAAAACACAACAGCCTTCGAGACTCCTAAAACTCTGCTCACGTCTCCTCAATAACCAGGTAAAATACTTCAACTCATATGTAAACCCTTACGACTATACATCTTACTTGTACATTATATGTGATGGTGGCTCCCCTCACTAAAATAACAAAGAGACTAACTTCTCTAGCATGACAACCTAATGATTCCTCAATCCAGTAACTTTTTCCTCGAAGAGCGGGGTATTCCCTTCTAAGTTCAAGTGACAACCGACTCAAGAAGAGTGGGTGAAGATAAGAATGGGATGGTAGCCAGTGTAGCTACCTATCCTAGGATGTTTGACCAGTGTAGCCAAATCACCCAGCTGCAAGCTCACATGATATGACTTTTAAGCTCAAGATTTATTATTGACTATACAAACATAAACACTCCGGTATGCATTTTATTTTCAATCAGGCATGTCCACTTTTTTTGAAGTTTGTTTGAAATACTATATACAACAACATTTACATAAGGAGTTTTCCTCTACAGCCAGTAAACTATCCCTCTTTTGAAGCATTATGTCATCCCACACTCTCATGTCTTTAGACGTCTTTGCTATTGGACAGGTTGAGGTACACTTCCCTCCCTATACGAGGACAAATGTTTCGACTTGTGTGCGTCTCATATCGGAAAATCCAATCTCCTCACCACTCTAACCGAGTTGAGCAAAGTGAAAGGTGTGGGTGTCCAAGTTAGGTCATGATCAACAAGAGCCATATGTGTGCTCTGAAATACTCTACTTAGGCAGTCAAGAATCCATTGAACCAAGTCTCATGATTCTCGAATAATTAAGTCAACCAGACTTGAAATACCTCAATTCTGGTTCATGTAAGGTTTCTTTGATTAGGCAGATTTAAAGTTCAACCCAGCTCCAATCTTCAGATTTTACTTAGACTTGTTCAATTATCAAACTTAATCCAAAAAATGCAAATGCTATGTAAATGTTATGTACAATGCAGAAAATATTTTGTGATGCAGTTTTCAACGTTTTAAACTTTTTTTGGATTTTTGAAAAAGGTTTTGCAATTTTTTATGCAATTTTTGAAAATGAATTTTAGCAAATGTTTTTGAGATTTTTCAAAATAAAAGATTTTGGAAGAAAACTAGGTGCAAATATTTATACAGAGACGCATCTTATTATTTACAAGAGTTGGATTTTAAGAATTTACCAGGGAGATGTTATTATTAATTTATAGTTGATAAAGAATTTTGTATGATGTATATGTTCCTTAAACTTATTTGAAAATGATTTTACAAACAACTTTGAAAACTATAGTCCAAAATAATTTTGCAAATAATTTTTACAAACATTTACAAGCATTTAAAAATCCTTTTGCAATGGTTTTTCAAACATTATATATAGATTTTTCAAATATTTTTGCAACCATTTTCAAAACTATTTGCAAATAGTTATTCAAAACATTTTTATTTCATACAAAGAAAAGAACTTTTTACAAGCAGAATATTTTTACTAAGATTGAAAACATTTTGCTAAATAGTTTTCAGAAGATTTTTGAAATAAATTTTCAAATTATTTTTCAATCCTTTTACAAAACATTTTTACATGATTTATTAATCAGTATATATGAAAAGAATTTGAGGAATAATAAAAAAATATTAAGTGATTTAATTGAACTATATATGTTTATATATAAGTAGTAGTTTAGCCATACTTGTTAAAAATACGAAAGTACGAGTTATGGTTAAAGTATATACGCCTACCCTATACTTAGCTCGAGCTTTGTCCACATAGATCAGAGAGAAAAAGAGAAGACATGACTCATACTGATCATAGAAAAGCTCAAAGAAGAAACGGATGGACAAGTAAATAAATGAATGAGAAGTCTATCGTCTCCCCTATACTTAGGATCAAATAATCCTAAGTATAGCAAAAGCAGACTGTACACAAGACAGGGAGGGTCAAGGATGGGAATGAACAAATCACAACTCAGACTGCTTCCCCCTATACTTAGGGTTCGTTTGGTTGCAGGGTTGGGCAGGGTTGGATTGGGTTGGGTACTATTCACAGGGGTACTCCCTCCTCACAGTTTACTATTCACCCAGCCTTGTGAATAGTACCCAACCCTGCCCAACCCTGCAACCAAACGAACCCTTAAGGTAAGATATCTCTAAGAATAGAAAAGAAGTGGAAATAATGGAGGGGATCAAATAATGAACGAATTCGAGGTACAACCCCCCATCATACTTAGGACAAAGTACATCCTAAGTACAACAGACTGTTAAAAAGCGGCGACACAAACATTTTTTTATAGATAAAGAAAACTGAAAATGAAAAGAAGAAAAGAAGAAAATATGACAGATTAAAGGAACACTTTTTGAGTGACATTATCTGAATATCGTGATGCTACTACGGTTGTCGATGTTCCTTCAGCATAGAGTACCTTGACATAGTCGACAACAGCCATGGAAGTGTCATGCTCGGGGTAAGGCTTCAGTAACTGACCGTTGACGACAAATGGATGTGCGTCAGGAGACAATTCTGATACCACAATGCTTCTGTTGTCATGCACTTCTCGAACTCTGAATGGCCATGTCCATTTACTCTTTAATTTTCCTGGGAAGATCCTCGACTTTACATCGAATATCTACAATTTCTGTCCAATCTTAAAGATCTTTCGTCTGATGTATCGGTCATTCCAACGTTTAAACTTCTCCTTATACATCAATGTGTTATGCATAATCTTTGAATTCTAGGAGCCTGTTTAGATCCTCTTTTCTTTTCTGACCATCTTGTTGTGAGTCCAAATTACAAATGTTGATTACCCACAATGATTTATGAATCGACTCCACTAGCAGATGGAATGGCTTTCTATATACAAGATGGTAGGGCGGCATGCCCAATGGGGACTTAAAAGCAGTTTTGTACACCCAAAGGACTAAATCCAAGAGTTGGGACCAAATTTTTCTATCTAGCTTGCCTGTTTAGATCCTCTTTTCTTTTCTGACCTTCTTGTTGTGAGTCCGAATTACAAATGTTGATTGCCCACAATGATTTATTAATCAACTCCACTAGCAGATGGAATGGCTTTCTATATACAAGATGGTAGGGTGACATGCCCAACGGAGACTTGTAAGCCATTTTGTACGCCCAAAGGACTAAATCCAAGAGTTGGGACCAAATTTTTCTGTCTGGCTTGACAAGCTTCTGGAGGATCGTCTTGATTTCTCTGTTTGATAAATCAGCCATACGGTTGGTTTGAGGATGGTAAGGAGATGCGACTTGGTGCTCGATGATGTACTCCTTCATTAATTTCTTGACCTCTCTATTAATGAAGTGACTACCCTCATCTGATATCAGTATCTTTGGAATCTTCAACCGCGAGATGATATTCTCTTTCAGAAAGCGATAGACTGTATGGTTGTCTGCGGCTCGAGCGAGGATAGCTTCAACCCAGCGACTCGCATAATCAATGGAAAGAAGGATGTGCTCATATCCATGACTGTTGGAAAAGGGCACCATGAAATTGTTTCCCCAAGCATCAAATAAGTATGCAATCTAAATGATCTTCAAGAGCATTGAATTTTTAGTTGTAAGGGTACTTTCAATCTTTGACAATCAGTGTAGCGCTTGACATATGCTGCAGCATCCTTAAATAGTGTAGGCTGCTAGAGGCCATACTGCAATATTTTCACTATCGTTCTATCTCCAGAGCGGTGCCCACCAGATTCGAGTGAATGAAAATGCTCGAGGACACTATGTTGCTCCTCCTGAGGGATACACCTGCACCAAATACGATCTGCTCCTTCCCTGAATAAGATAGGATCTTCCCATTAGTAGAAATGGATAGTTTCGTCCAATCTTGTGGAACTATGCCCGAGATGAGTTAGTTCACAATGTCAGCATACAAAGGGATTGAATCCACGACCATAATCGACTTATCAAGAAAGGTGTCTGTGATGGGTGCACTACTCAATGGAGGCTCTTGTTGCTCAATTCTGGAGAGGTGATCTGCTACCATATTCTGAACCTCAGGCTTGTCTTTGATCTCCAAATCAAACTATTTGGGGAGAAGGATCCATCTGATTAGTATAGGCTTGACATCCTTCTTCTGTTGTAAATATATAATAGCAGAGTGGTTAGTTTAGATGGTAACTTTAAATCCAAACAAATAGGAACTAAATTTCTCAAGGGTGAATACCACAACCAGCAATTCTTTTTCTGTCACGGTGTAATTTCTTTGAGCTTCATCTAGTGTTTTGCTGGCATAATGAATGACATGGGGAGCCTTATCTTTCCTCTATTCTAGAACAACCCCAACTACAAAATCTGACGCATTCATCATGCTCTCAAAGGGAAGAGACCAATCTGGTGGTTGTAGGATTGGAGCTCGAGTGATTAGCTCCTTCAACTGATTAAATGAAAGGAGAATTTACTGATCAACATTGAACTTAGTATCCTTGCATAGAAATTCAGTAAGATGTCAAGCGATGCGGCTGAAGTAACGAATGAATCTTTTGTAGGATCCCACATGTACCAAAATTGACCTCACATTTTCTATTGTTTAAGGTTGCTATAAATTGGCGATCACATCCACCTTTGTCAGGTCGACTTCCATGCCACTCTTGAAAATGACATGACCCAACACAATCTCCACTGTGACCATGAAGTGGCTCTTTTCCCAAGATAACACCAGATTGGCTTCATGGCATTTCTGAAATACTTTATCGAGGTGCTCAAGACAAGAATCAAAGATGTCACTGTAGAAGGAGAAATCATCCATAAACACATTTAGAAAACTGCCTACCATCTCGGAAAAACCTGCAAGCATGCATCTCTGGAATGTCGTTGGTGCGTTGCACAATCCAAAGGGCATTCTTCTGAAAGCATAGGTGTCGAACGGGCAAGTGAAGGTAGTCTTATCTTGATCCTTAGGGGAGATTGCCCAAATTACAGATATGTCCAAGAGATCCAGAATTCATGTTTTAGAAACCTAAAAAGTAGGGGTTTCATATAAATTGGATCCCAAAATTCTAATCCGTCATTGATTCAGACTTCACTACATTATGATGAAAACTTGAGTGAAAATTTAGTGTTCTTTAATACTAAAACTCGTCATCAATGATCATTACTATAATCTACAATATGAATATCACTTATTACCATTATTATGAGAACTTAACAAATAGATCTGTAAAGTCAATTATATAAGATCAGAGGTATAGACATTTATAAGTAAAAAAAACCTATGTCGTTAATAAGAATCATTGATAATTAATTAGGTGGTCAGTGTAATTTTTACACCTAACCGTGCGAGGGCGCGGTGACCCTCAACTAGCCGGGAGATAGGAAGCTCAGTTAGGGCAGCGGCCGCCAAGTGCGCAGGTCTAGGATCCCAGTCCCTTTTAGGTTTTTATGCGAGCTCGCAGTGTTTTTACGTCTCGTTGGGATCCCGACTTTTGACCAATTCCGCTGACCCTCTGTTTTAGGACACCCAGACGGGGGATCCTCGGTTTTAGTTTTCGTATGAGCTCGATTGCCCGTTACCGGTCGGGCCATTTTCTAGAGTGACTTTTCCGGAGAGTCTCTCTCACCCGTCTCAATGGCATAGTTTTAGAGTAGACCTATCCTTCTATTGGACCACACTTCCAACTAGAGGGCGAGATGGAAGAGCCCTTTTGTAGACTACCTCACCGCTTGAGTTTTAATTTCGCCAACAGACTTGGCCAGATCATCCATATCGACATTTAAATCATTTAGAGTTACATCTGAGAAAATTACAGTTAAGGTTGGAAGAAATTACAATTAAAATTGAGTTGATTGGAAGTGATTATAATCTGATTCGAAATCCTTATAAGTTAGTGGATGTATTGGGAACTTAGCTAGCATGTATTACACAATACCGCATGCCTACGGAGCACCCCAACCCTAAGGCATTATTCACGCCTTAGAAACACGATGTGAGGTTATACACTGACCAAGACCACAGACTATCGACTAAGAATTAAATAAATCATCATATCTTCTCATCTCATCTTTCCCATCATCAAAATCCACAAATATGATCTGAGTAATATGAGAATAATATATACATACTTATGACCAATCAGTTACAGTAGACATATGCTATATGTGGAAAATGTTGGGATAATGGCTGATCATGGGAGGTGCTTATTAGAAATTTGGAAACATTTTATATTTGCAAGTAGAAATAAAATTTAATTTTGAGTTGTTCCTGTCTCTCTACTTGCTTCCTTTTGAACATAATAATTGCATGTTTATGTTATAAGTTTTTGGGAGGTACCAACGCCCACTGACGCCTCTTCTTTTCTAACATGTTTTGGCAGGAAAACATCCTACTGCTCAGTAGCTATGCATGACTTCAGGAGACCGTATGTATACCAGACGGTATGTTACTTTTGTTGCAGTTTTTGGTTCACTTTATGAAGTAAATACTTTCTCTTCTATACAAGATTTTGAGAATATTGTATGTACTGGCAGACTTCTTGTACATGATGTAATTATATGAAAATTTATGAAATGAAGTGGTGGTGGCACTTGTTTCTTGTCTCTGTGATTTATGCAAAGAATGTGAATGCCATATGCAAATATAGCACCCGGAAAAAAAATTTCCCCTATTTTTCTGTAGCTTGTGCGATCTCATGCGAACGAAATGTCGCGAAAGTATCGTAAACGAGTACCTGGATCCTCAGAGGTTCACATTGGTTGTACCCAGAGTACCCATCCAAAAAGTAGAAGAACTCCTCACCGGCTAGTCTTTCCAGCACTTGATCAATGAACAGCAAGGGAAGTGGCCCTTCTTGGTTGCTGCATTAAGACGATGGTAGTCAATACATACACACCAGGATGTTGGTACTCGGGTAGAGAGATCCTCTCCTCTATCATTTATAACCATGGTGAGCCCTGATTTTTTTAGAACTACGTGCAAAGGACTCATCCAATTTGAATCTGAGACGGGATAAATGACGCATACATCACACCATCTCGTGATCTCCTTCATGACAACGTCCTGCAGATTTGGGTTCAGTCTTCCTTGAAATTCTCAGGGTAGCTCGGTGACAGGTCATGAAATTTACCCTCTTAATTATGTTTTTTCAATACATTGTGGTAGGGTAAATTCAAATCGATCAAAAACCGCTATGAATTTGTCAATTAAATCAAAGCGATCGAATTAATTTACTTGGACAAGCTCAAGGCCGAACTCAGGGACATGAGCCTCTTAAGTAGCTAATTAGACTCTCATTATTCAGATTAAGTGACTAATTAATAGTTCATAGGTAAACACATAAAAAGACATATAATGCAGACACGTAGAAACTCTTTTTATTTGATTTTATAATGCAATGTGATACAAATTTACAAAGATGCAAGTATGCCCTAATCAGATAAAACAAATGATTCAATAGAACTTAGTGAACTTCAGGATCCATTAGTGAAACAAATTTCATTGATGAACTAATTCATGGCACGAGCAATCATTACATAAGAGACATTGCATTACTCACTTTAATCATCAAAAATCAAAGTGTTAAATCAGATAACAAGTCACGCAATTAGAAAGACAATGAAATAAGTTTCACAACGTAACAGAAATCGACTAAAACAGAGCTTCGATGCTCAAGATATGCAATATAGAGTCTAAGGGCATAAACGTAAAGAAAACATGAACATAAATAGACAAAGTACTACAAACAGGTTCCTAGAAGGATTGAAATGCAAATAAAATAAATCACAAGGCCTTTCTATAATTTTCCCACACACGTAGGGACTAAATTACAATTATTGATACCTGAAGGGGGTTGGTTGCAATTAATCCCAAGCGCGCATGTTATGCACTTGAGATGAAGAACTGTTTACAATTTGAAGAACTTGGCAGGGTTCCCCTGCAAATTTCCCAGCCCTCATGTAACCTGGGCACGTGAGGCTAGGCTTGGTGGCGATGCAGGCTGTCACGACCCTAATTTTGGGCCGTCGGATCCTCCCATATCCGGATCTTGTTACTCAACAATAATTTATCCAGCAATCACAACTAACATTCAGAAACAACTGCAAATAAAAATACTCAAAAATAAGTATTTAATACTTCTTCATTCACAAAATAAAGTTTGCATGATCCATTGTCCCACTACAACCATTTACATATACATCAGTTGGAAGGAAATACACAGAAATATTACTAACCACCTTAGAGAATAAAGCTATTATGGCTGACTGGATGGCTAAAGTCCTCGGATAGCTCACCGACACCTGTTGGGTTTTCCAATAAATCATAGGATAACAACTAGCGAGTGCTAAGTAACAAAGAAGAGAAAAGTAAACAAATTATGTAATTTTGCAAACTTGTTGTCATTAAAAGTTACATTCCTTCTCATTAATTTAAGTCATATTCCTTTTGTTCCACATCAGGGATTAGTCCAGGGGAACCCCACCATTCTTGAACTTCGAAGTTGTGGATACTTTGGGATTGGAGATTGCGTTGATCTGATGAGCTTATATTGTCGCACGTCGCCTCAACCAATCCTCCATGCCCTAACAATTTTCCTTTTCTTTTATTAATCATGGTCTCAAACCTCAGTCTGGAAAACAAAGGAGCACACCGTCCTCGAGGACTCGGTTGCTTAAAACCTCAGGCTAAAATTTAATCATATAACCTAGCGGCTTTAAATACATGTTATCATGACCCAGCCGCTATCCAACCACCTATGCCTCCACATGGCACGACTACATCTTTCATCGTTCAACCCGAAGATATTGTCTCTCGGTACCACGCATTGCAAATCATTCATTTCGTGCGCACTTATCATAACAGGCAACAGTGTACCACCTAGGTAGGACAACTCCAATACGGGTTCCTTTCGACAAACCTACAGGTTGCATGCCTGACATGTAGTTCTAGTCCAAGTCATTCCTAATGTAAAACGCGATCCTTTTTAGGATCTAATTCAATACACATCAAATCCCATGATGTAATTCCTCTATTAAGCTTTATATTTGCATAAACATAATACTGAGTATAGACTCACACATAAATTAATTTATATATTTAAATACTCATATTTATGCTCATTTTAACTTCCAAACCTTAACTTTTTAAGCCACTACATCCATTCGATGCTTAGACCTTATTTTAGTTGAAATCACAAAGCAACTTTTCTGACTTTCTCAAAAATAGACAAATTAGGGTTCTTCGTAATGAAGAACATAAAGTCAGGAATCTCAACGATATCATATGAAAACTCAACAACAAAAGGAAGGATTTCATTTCCTAATCGAGCTCGCTCTCTCGCGTATGCATCACTTTATCCTGATTCATTTTTAGAAAAGGATGATTTACAACTCCTGAAACGATCGAATTTCATGTTCATAACAAAAACACTAAAAATATACCACGAACACGAAGAACAAAAAAAGAACACGAAGAACACATGAAGAACACGAAGAACATATTTTCTCTTAAAATTTCAGCAGAACCTCCCCTTATATCTGAACATATTTCTATAAAAATTTCGCCAGAGTTTCCCCTTATATAGGGACATATTTTAAAAGAAAAAGGAAAGAATTTCCTCTATAAAATGATCGAGAGGAAAATAATAATGAAACTGAAAGAATATACCGAAACAACAAGAGATGAAGAATTGGTAGACACCACGCATCTTAGGTGAGTGAATGTGTGACGAATCACATGGTTCACTGACGTGCATATCCGTCCGCACCTAAGTAGGGTGTTACACAGATTTCTCCATCAAAACAACTCTAAAAGCAGAATTGAAAGAATAGAACCATAAGCGATGGAGAATCGGTAGACAACATGCATCTTAGGTGAGTGAAAGTGTGACGAATCACATGGTTCACTGGCGTGCATAGCCGCCCGCACCTAAGTAGGGTGTTACACAGATTTCTCCTCGAACCACAACAGATTATGAATCAAAAAGAAAGATGAATCGAAAATAAAGCTTGGAAGAAAAGATGATGAATCGAAAGACTAGCTTACAAAGCAAACTAAGAGTGGATCATACTTTCCTCCTCCTTGTTCCCCCCGGCAGTACTTCGTCGGCGCGCTTTCCCCGCCTCCCACTCCTTCTCCCGACCTCTCAATGCTAGCCCTTGGGGTGGTGGTGGTGGTAGTGGAAATCGTAGAGAATGAATGGGTTGGGGGTATTTATAGGCTTCAGAAAATCACTAACCATGGTTAGAAAACCATGGTTTAGACCTTAACTGCAGTTAGCAGTTCATGGTTTGGTCCATGGTTTTGTCCAAAACTTATCCCAAACTTAGGGCTTAAGTTAGAACGTTCTAGATATTTCTAGATTCGCTAATGATGTTTAATTAGCGCTAATCGCGATTAACTTTTACTAATCACAATTTAACATTCACGTCTTACGCTTAACTTTTGCTAACCATTGATTAGTGTTTACTAATGGTCATTAATGATCCCAATCCATCATTAATTTATTTAACCGTATTTAATTTATCTTAATGATGATTATTACAGGTTAATGACATCTTAAACCTCTTTACTTCTCTTTCTTCTGAAAATCATAAGAATTCCAAATGAAGTCAGATTTACACAAAATAAATTCTATTGGTTTCCTCTTGTCGAGCTGGATCTTACCGCAGTCTCGTGAGTTGTTGTTCTTGTCAGTTGCCAGTATCATGCAGCTGCTTCAAAGCCAACGTGATATAGAATTCGAGAGATGCTAGGATTAAGGCTTTACACAAACTCGGGGGTGTGGCTCGGGCCACGAGTCGACTGATGAGGCTCGGCTGAGGCTCGGATGCTTCAAACCTGTAGGCTGGTGCTGACGCTCAGAGCTGACACGTGACTTATCGTGGGCCACCTGATCATTGGGATCAAACGACAGTTGTTCCTGCTCGGGGGAGTCGACGTGGTCTCTGGTGAGCCATCCGATCTTGAAGATCGGATGATAACTGCTCTGTGAGTTCCTCCTCGTTGTCGCCTCCTACTATGGACTTGGTTTGGCTCCGACGATGTTCTCCTAGCTCTTCCTGGCCATGGTATGATGTCTATAGATTGGCAGAGGCTACGGAAGTGATGGAGATGAAGATCAGATGCTAAAGAACCACCGGGGTGGTCTAGATCAAAGTGACGATGAGAGTTCGTCGGAGATGAATATCTGGAAAGAAGCTTCGGCGAAGGCTCTGACCATTCAAGTATTACATGCAAAAGTTAGTCCAAAAGTCGAAGCATGCATGTGTGGGGGCGATGTGAGTGGAACGAGGTTCCATGTGAGCAAAGGAAGGGAGGAACCAGAGCTCTGTCTCTGGTGACTGGAGAGGAGGTGGTGGCCGGTGATCATGTGCTGGTGAAGGGGAGATGGCGATCGGAGATGTGCACGAGAATGGGTGATGAAAGGTGAAGCTAAAGTGATGGTGAGCTAAGGGTGAAGATGCGAGCAGGAGCCTAATTAAATCAGAGAAATGAGGAGATAAAGCAACGAAAGATCAAGGAAGCATACCTGGAGAATTGGCGATCGTGATGCGACTTGGGCTGAGCACTTGTGGTGCTTCGATCATCGTTGAACTCCCCCAGCCATGGGGAGCATCTTGCTAGAGGTTGAGAGGCCGGAGACCTAGCCTACCATAGCCAGGGGTCAACACTGGGGGTTTGGTCATCGTGGCATTGTCGATCCGGCCTCCCTCGGTTACGGGGCGGCAGAGAGACGTTGGGCTAAGACCCACGTAAAGGTGGACCATGAGGAATTACTGTGGATGATGGATTATTTTGAGGGGGGAGATTACACTCGAAGATGGTGGAGGACGTGGTTTGCGAGTGAGGCATGGAGCGGAAGAGAGGGAGGCGTGGAGAGCGTAGGTGCCTGTGAGGAAGACGGATGAACTTGCATTGACTGGGTGTGGTCATGGAGACAAGGGGGATGTTGAGGAGGTGGAGAAAATATGAAGGGGGCGAGCAATTTGCTTGGTGGGCGACGTGGTATAAAAGGGGAGGACAGAGGTAGGAGACGGGGTCTCAACCGTTGGATCTCACGATCCAACAGTTGAGAGGAGGGCGCGAAGGAGTGGCCTTGATCAAATTATTAGGACACAATGATGACAAGCCTAAGGCTACTCAGGTTAAGTAATAAATAAGGTTGTTGCGACCTGAATAATCATGGCGACGCCAACAAGAAAAAGAGACCACCAAACAAGGAATCAAACAATCAAAATGTGGCAAGCGGTCTTGCTATTTATTTTTACTTGGTATAACTACCAGGGTCGAACACAAGAAGCACGTAATGCGAAATCTACGAAGTAGTCGAGAATCCAAAAAGAGCAAAGGAATGATGGTTTTTAAAATTTTCAATTTTTTATGCTTTTTAATATAAGAAAAAGGCTAGAAGAAAAGCACACGATTATTTAATGGACAAAAATACTCAAAAATTCATAATAAAAATGTTTTTGTGTTTTATAAATAATCATATGTTTTTGTGAATTTTCTTGTATTTTCTGATTTTTTGATAAATTTTCTAAAAATCAAACAAGGCCAAAAATAACAATAAGTGTACAGCTAGAATCTAAAGGCAAATTAAAATTACTTAAAATGGCTATAAAATTCGAGCAGCAATTTTATGTGAAACTAAAAGCAAAATCCTAACTAAAGAAGAAGAAAACCCTTTTTTTGAATTTTTTTGAATTTTTACTAATTTTCCTAAGGCTTTTGGTCTTATTGAATTTTTATGGATTTTATAAGTGAGAATGAAGTGAAAATTGGACAGAAACTCCAACAACACAAAAGAAGTAGTCAAGAAGTTTTTTTAGAATTTTTCAAGATTTTTTAAATATTTTTAATCGATTTTCTAAAACAAACAGTGACACTTTTTAGGGTTTTAAATTTTTTAAATAATAAAAGAAGACAAAACAAAACCAAAAATTCACCAAAATTTATACACCATGGTAGGAGCCATGTGTCAAAATTCATGAATTTTGGATAATATTGGCTATTTATTAAATCAAAAATAAAACACACAGCACACGGGGACCATTATGCAGGAAAATATGTTTCTGGGTCAAATAATAATATACAAAGAAACTATAGGGTCCAATCTGCAATTTTGACATTAAATTCCGCACATGCTGGAAAACATCATTCACAGGGGCATATTTGCAAATAACAAAACTAAACATTCAATTTATAACAGATAATAAGTCTAGGATCCTCAGTGCAAGTAACCCAGAATCCCGCGTGACGAAGCACGTGGGTCCACAAAATATGATTGAAAAGCAAATAAGGAAAACTGCAAGGGCAAGAGTGCAAAATGTCTTACTGTATACTTTTATTTTACAGACTAAACGGCAAACTAAAATAAATGCAAGAGTGGCAGAGAAAATTACCCATACATCTTGTGAACTGCGCATGGGGTGGACAGGTGGCAGTTGTTGAATGGATGGGAACGTGCAGCTCTGACGCGGTCAGCTGTCAAATCTAACGGTCGTCAGATTTCGAGGGCGTGGGTCATACGAGGGTCGTTAGATCTGACATCTAACGGCCTGACAGCTGTAGAATATAAACGGCGAGGATGGCATCTGGAAGAGGGGCGTAATCCGACGGCAGAGGAAGACTCTGGAAGAACTCCGCCTGGCCGAGTTTTACCAAAGCACTGGCGAGGATACGTAGCTCCGATGAGTGATCGGACGACGGCACACGAATTTTGGGGACCCTCCACGTCGGGTGAACGTGTCGGATAGGCTCGCTGACGGTCGGATCTCTGTGGTAATGGCTAGGACCTGGGTGAGCTCCGGCGAGGGTGGTCGAAGGGCTATCTAGGTCGTTCCATGCACGCAAGGTCCTGCAGGAGAAAGCTCAGACTCGGAGCAGGGCTTTGGTCGGGGTTATTGAACCAAAAACAAAGGAAAGCGACGGTGAATGAGAAGGGGGTCTCCGGCGAAAGCGATGGACGAGACCTAGGGCCTAATCTTGGCTATCCAAGCCAAGATTAGGATGATCAGATGGTGGGGGAAGATGTAGGATGAGTTGGGTTGTTGATCGAAGCGGGTAGATGGATGTAATGAAGCTCCGACTGGTTGGTCAATGCGGGCGGAGCGACGACGGAGTGTAGATGAAAAATCAAATTAGATAAGGGAGCTGAGGACGATGGAATGAATACCTGAGGGTCCTAGTAGAATCCTGAGCTCCAGGGGTTGCGGTCGAGGGTGGTAGTTGCCTCAACTTTGCTGCGGGTTGCAGAGGAGGCTCGTTGTGGCAGCGTTCCGGCCACGAGAGGCGAGCATCAGTTGCACAGCACCTTTCCGACAAACCAAAGGCGGCCTCTGGTTGCTGTCACCAAAGGGAAGCTTTCTAGGTTATCAAAAGGGTGTGCAGCGTAAGCTGGGCTGCTGGGAGGTGATGGAGTGACTTTATAGCAAATCCCAGGCAGCCGGATGAATCGAGTCAAGGCATGTGAACCAAGGAAGATCCGCGACTCCTAAGGGATCCGCGAAAATCATAGATCCACTGGGGAAAAGCAGGCTGAAAATCAGAGCAAGAGGATGCAGAATCCGGTCGGGATAATTTATAGAAATGGGCGCAAAAACCCGGATCCGCACATGGGGAGGTCCCAGAGGGGTAGTTGACCGAGGTCAACATTCCTCCTGGACCAATCAGAAAATAGCAAGTCAAAAATACTTGTAAAATCAATTAAAAATAGAAAATGATTTTAAATAAAAAAGTGCACAAAATGAAAAATATTTTTTATTTTCTAAACTATTTTTCTATGATTTTTATTTATTTTTACGAAAAATAATTTATGGTATATATAGTATATTATATTATATACAGGTATAAAATAGCTATGTATTTTGTACGATTATTTTTATTTTCTTTTTTTTGCAAAAATACCCCAATTTTATATTTTATTTATTTACCACATAATATTTGGAGTATAAAATAATTTTTATTTTATTTTTATTGGTAATTTACAAGTATAAAATAAATAGGTAGTGATGCATATATACGTGTACTCTATACAAGGTGAGAGAGAATTTTATTTTGTTTTTATTTTATTTTTCTAATTTTTGTTTTGATTTTAGAAATATATATATAAACACCTTTTTATTTTTATTTTTGTAAAAATAAATTATATAGACATAAGTGGTAAATATGTACAAGGTAGAGTGGCCATATCTCTCTCTACTTATTTTATTTGGCGATCAGGCCCATGCTGGACCCTCTCTTGGGTTCAGGTCACTCAATATTTATTCTAAATATTTCTTTCTTTTCTTTTTATTCTTAATTCTTTTATTTTTGCACAAATGCATGCTAATTATTAAGTATTAACAAATGCATGCTTATTGCTAATTTATTTTATTTACAACTAGTTACATTATGATTTGCCAAGATATTTAGCTAAAATAAAAGAATAAAGAGTGATGAATGGGGATTCATCACCCCCCTATACTTTACTTTTGCTAGTCCCTTAGCAAAAACTTATTTGAAAAAGAAGTGAAAAGAAAAGAAAAAGAAAAAGAAGGAGAATCACGATTGATTATTAAACTTGTCTTCATTAAATTGAAGTATGGAGTTCAATCAGACCTTTGATTTATTAGTGTGTCGGAACCTTATTTGTACTTAGATTTAAAACTCAACAGCCTCTAAGTTCCACCAATCTATGGTCAAGACTTTTCAATAATCCAGATCAGAACAAGTCTACATACACAAACTCTAATGACCATGAATCTTTCCTTGTACTATGTAAGTGTTATGTAGCTCCCCACCTCAGAAATGGAAAAGTGGCAATCCCCCTCAACAAGGTAACTCTAATGCCCTAGTCTGGCAGCTCTTTCCTCGAGGAGCAGAATATTCCCTTCTAAGTTCAAGTTCAACCGACTCGAGAAGAGGAGGAAGAAGAGAATGGACCATGACCAGTGTAGCCATGTATCCTTGGGAGCCCAACCAGTGTAGCTAAGTCTCCCGCTGCAAGCTTCATGAGATGAGATTGTGTAACATAAGCTTTGCTTTATTTGACTATATACACTCCGGTGCGTATTTTATTTTCAATCAGACCCACCACTTTTTTGGAGTTTTTCTTTCTTTGCACTTTTTTTATGTGAATATGTACAATCATATCTACATGGTGCAACATATATACATAAGGAGTTTTTCCTCTTGAGCCAGTAAACTATCCCTCTTTTGAAGCTTTATTGCAACCCACAACTCTTGTCTTTAGACCTCAACACCACCAGACCAAGTTGAGATGCACTTCCTTCCACTAAAAGAAGAAGAGAGGTTCCGCCTAGAAGTACTACCCTCATACGCTACCCCAAGCCAAATAAGACTGCCTCCTCACCACCTCATCAGTGGAGAGCTATGTGTAAGGTGTTGGTGCAAGTAAAGCCATTGTCTATGAGAGTCATGTGTGTGTTGTTAAGTGTTCTACTTAGGCTCATCAAGATGACATATGATCATAGCCTAGTGGACTCAAAGAATTAAGTCTCAAATGGACCTGAAAAGTCTTAACCCTAAGCACTATAAGGTTCCTCTTAGAATTAGGCGGATTAAGGTCTTAACCAAGCTCCATTTTCCATATTAATTCTAGGCCAGTTTAAATGTTAACTATGATTCAAAACAACTGTACAAATATATACAAAAATCTTTTTATGCATGTTTTTAGAAGATGTGCAAAATTTTTGAAAAATGTTTGAATGAATGAATGCATGAATGCAGAAGTTTTGCAAAATATTTACACACATCTACACAAGGGTTTTCGCAAACTTTTGTTTTTCAAACATTTTACAAAAATTTCGTACTATATACATAATTTTGATATCAAAATATTTGCAAACTCTTTACACAAAACATTTTACAAACATTTGTACAAAAATAATTTTTATAAATAGCTATGTTTGTGCAAGAAAGAATTTTAAATTTTTATGGTTTTTAGATAAAAGAATTTTAGCCATTTTATTTATTAACACACTCACACAAAGTACGAGTTATGGCTAAAGTATATATGAAATATATGGCACCCCCCTATACTTAGCTCGAACGATGTCCTCAGAGTGGATCGAGAGCGCTGAAGAAGACATAACTCGTGCTTAGTATAGGGAAGTAAAAAGGAATGGTATACTACAACGACGGATCAAAGAATAGAATGAAGAGAGATCGGTGTTTCCCCCTATACTTGGGATCAAGTAATCCTAAGTATAGCGTACTGTACATAAAGGGAAACCCGAGTGATAGGATGTACAGGGTTTACCTCCCCTATACTTAGGGCGAAAGGTCCCTAAGTATAGGCAGCAAAGCAGAGGTAAAAAGAATAAAAAAGAATACTCAAGAGTCCAACACCCCCCTATACTTAGGGTAAAGTACACCCTAAGTATAGCATAATCATAGGATGCAGATGGGGTGTGGGACTAAAGAATGAGATGATATGGACATCTGGATCTATACATGGTGGAGGACAGTGATAATCAGGCATGAGATGCACTAGATGTGAATCAAAGACCACATCTCACGTAAAATGAATAGGGGCAACGTCAACGACCAGCAGCTCATGATCTAGATATGGTTTGAGCCGCTGCCGTTAACACAAAAGGTAGACTCAGATGACATCTCACATATGTCAATGCTTCCATTGTCATGTACCTTTCGGAGCAGGTATGGTCCCTTCCACTTGCTCTGCAACTTCCATGGAAATAATCTAAGAATGGCATCAAACAACCATACTCTCTGCTCTGGCTCAAACTATTTGTGGTTGATATGAGAATCATGCCACTCCTTCACTCGCTCCTTGTAATGTAGGTTACTTGAAAAGGTTGTACCTCTAAGCTCCTCCAGGGCTGCCAATTCTGCCCTCTGATCTCCTATACTCACTAGATCCAATAATATATATGTGATATCCCAAAGTGACTTGTGCATAATCTCAATAGGTAAATGACAGGGCTTTCCATAAATGAGGCAAACGGGAGATGTACCCAAAGGAGTCTTGAAGAACGTCCGGTATGCCCACAAGTCTGAGTCCAAAAGTTGTGACCAATCCTTTTGGTCAGGGTGGACGACCTTCTGCAATATAGTCTTAATCTCCCTATTCGACACTTCAGCAAGACCATTGGTCTGAGGATGATATGGAGTGGCTACTCGATGGTCAATGTTGAACTCTGTAGCAAGGGCCTTTACCTTGTTGTTGATGAAATGAGATCCCCTGTCAGATATCAACACTCAAGGTACCTCGAACCGTGAAATGATATTCTTCCTAAAAAATCTGCATACAGTCCTAGCATCTGCGGTTCGGGGCACGGATGGCCTCAACCCAATGACTCACATAATCAACGGCCAACAGAATGTACTCAAATCTCTGGCTCTTAGGGAATGGACCCATGAAATCAATGCCCCATGTGTAAAAAACCTCATAGAAGTGAATGGGCTGCATCGGCATCAAGTCACGTTGTCCACAAGTGACCATCCTATGACAGTCAGTACATGTCTTCACGAATTCATCAGAATCCTTGAAGAGAGTAGGACACCATAGGCCAGATTGGAGCACTTTCTATGCCGTTCTCCTCCCAGAGTGATGTCCTCCTTCCTCTAGCTTGTGTCAGTATGTGAGGGCGCTATGGTGCTCCTCTTGAGGAATGCACCTTCGCCAGATGCTATCCCCTCCTTCATGGTAAAGGATGGGATCCTCCTAATGGTAAGACTTGGCCTTCGCTAGGAAGGTCTCAAGTTGCTGCCTGGGACAAACTTGTGGAACTTTCTAGGCAACAAGATAGTTCACAATGTCAGCTACCACGAGAGCGAGGCGATAGCAAGGATCGCCTCATCTGGGAAGGTCTCAGATATGGGATCAGTCTGCTCAGATTCCTCAAGATTCTCTAATTGGGAGAGATGATCCGCCACCACATTCTTGACTCCAGGCTTATCCTTAATCTCAATATAAAACTCCTGGAGTAGAAGGATCCATCTAGTCTGTCTCGCTTTGGCATCCTTCTTTGCCATAAGGTACTTGATGGCAGTATGGTCAGTAAAGATAGTCACTCTAGATCCAATGATATACGATCTGAACTTATCTAAGGCAAAGACTATGGCTAGCATCTCCTTCTCAGTTATAGTGTAGTTCTGTTGCGCGGCATCCAATGTACGGCTATCGTAGTAAATGAAAAATTGCGCTCCATCCCTCCTATGTCCCAGCACGGCCCCTACGGCAAAATCTAAGGCATCCATCATGATCTCGAATGGGATAGACCAGTCAGGCGGCTGGAGGACAGGAGCCTCAACAACTAGACCCTTAAGAGTCTCAAATGACATAAAACTTATCATCTACAATGAACTCGGTGTATTTGGTCAGCAAATCAGTCAACGATCGGGCGATCCTGCTGAAATGATGAATGAATCATCGGTAGAAGGTGACGTGCCCCAGAAAAGACCGTAATTGTCGCAAATTGGACGGTGGATTGAATTTCCTGATGATATCCACCTTGGTCGGATCAACCTCTATGCCCTGTTGGAGCTGATATGACCAAGCATCGTCTCTTGAGTCACCATAAAGCGACTCTTCTCCCAAGATAATACGAGATAGACCTCGATGCATCACTGAAGGACACAGTCTAGGCAGTCAAGATAATCATCAAACCTATTGCCATAAACCGAAAAGTCATCCATGAAGACCTCTAAGCAATCTCCCACCATGTCCGAAAAAATGGACAACATGCACCTTTGGAATGTCGTCAGGGCATTACATAGACCAAAGGGCATCCGTCTGAAAGCATATGTCCCAAAGGGACAGGTGAATGTGGTCTTGTCCTAATCTTCTTGCAGAATGGCCACCTGATTCTAACCGGAGTACCTGTCATGAAAGCAGTAGTGACTCTTCCTAACTAGCCTCTCTATAATCTGATCAATAAAAGGCAACGGGAAATGATCCTTCTTGGTGACCTGATTCAATCGTCTGTAGTCCACATAGACCCTCCAAGAAATGGGTACTCGAGTAGCGATCTCCTCTCAGACTCACTCACAACTGTAGTGATGCTCGTCTTCTTGGGCACCACATGTAATGGACTGACCCACTTGGAGTCGGAGATGAGGTAGATAAATCGGCGCTCCACCAATGCGAGATTTCCTACATGACAACCTCTCGAAGGTTCGGGTTCAGCTGCCGTTGGAACTCACGCGATGGCTTTGCGTCCTCTTCGAGATAGATATGGTGGGAGCACAAGGCTGGACTTACCCCTGGAGATCAGCTATGATCCATTCTATCGCCTTATGGTTCTTTTCAAGAACCTCCATTAAACGAGATTCTTGCTCTCCAGTCAAATCCGCTAAGATAATGATCGGGTGCATCTCATGCTCGCCTGTAAGGAACCTATACTTCAACGACTGCGGCAAGGTTTTCAGCTCTGGACAACTAGGAGCTGGCGGATATGGCCTCTGAAGGGTCTGGGTAAAGGCGACTAAATCTACATGGGAGTACTCTCGTTGAACATGGAAACCTGATGAAGACTGCTCTGCCAGTGTATGTGTGCTCTGACTGGGATCAATCTCCACCCTAGTTGCTGGCTCTGTAGGAATCAGACAAGGAATCAACTCATCAAACTCTGCCAAATCAATATATGACTCCGAGGAATCTGAATCTGAATCAAATGAAGTATCTACTGCCTCGCTCTCCTGAATGCGATATGTTTCCTGAAATGTGTCCTCTGCCAAGAATGCGCTCTCCAAGCTCTCCTCTACTGGAATGTGTGCATCAGTGGGATCTGAAGGCGATAGGATGGCTCGTGAAACTGGGTCTGACCAAGCGGCTTCGTCATCTGTGATCACAAAATCGCACTCCTGGTAGACGTCTCGCTCTGCCTCTGTCATCTGCTATGAATCTGTAAGCAGCTCCGAGCAAGCTGGATCTCGTGCTCTAGTCTCATCGATCGTTTCTATTTGTATACTCTCTCCCTCGACGCAAAAGTATTACCTTCCCGCTATCATGATCGGATACCGCCTTGGCTGTGGCCAAGAAGGGCATCCTAAAATGATGGGGGTATCGATCACAGACTCAGGGATCTCCATGTCCAACACAACGAAGTCCACGGAGAATTTCAGGCCCTGAATTGTGATGACCACGTCCTTCAGCAACCCCTTCGACGTCTTGACAGATCGATCAGCAAATTGAAGGACCGTCCTGCCTTATCGAAGAGGGTCAAACTCGAATCGGTCGAGTATGGCTGCTGAAAGTAGGTTGATGAAAGGGTTGTTGTCTTATGGAGTCTGATCGAACCTCTACTCATGTATGTGGCATCTGACATAGGGAGCTCCTGTATCTGGCCTCTTGGCTGGCAGACGGTTCTGGATGGCGAAGCAGGTGGCACGATGAGCACATGGATCTCTGAATGATGGTTCGTTCTCTTCCTGCGAATAGTGCTCTTCTCTCTAAGGTTCCTCTGGAAGAGAGGGATGTGCTCCAAGGCTTCCTGTAGAGTCAACTGAATCTAGAATCTATCTATCATCTGCTGGCTGAACTCTAACTGCTCAGATTTTTTTGGGGTTTTCTTTTTTATTCCCCTTAGACAAGCGAAGTGCTTGGAGGAAGGGGATGGTTGGGCCCTCCTTATATGGAGGGTTAGGAATGGGTTCCTACTGCTGTGGTGAAACGGAATCCATACGAATATCTCCATGCATCACAGATGGACTCACAAATGAAGAACCCTTTCCTTTATTACCAGAATAGTCCTGAGATACAACGACAAAAGGAAATGCAAATAGGAATAGAAAATGGTGGTCTCAATATCGCCCGCGGCATCTGGACTTACAACATCAGTACCGCACTCTGCTCAGCATCATCTCTAGTGGCATCAGCACCACCTCTTGCATCTGGTGAAGAGACGGCCTCAGTACCGTCGGCTAGGTCTACACCCTTGGTGGCATCAATACCACCATCATCAACATCATCCTGAGCGGCATCAGCACCTCTCTCCCCCTCATCTGGTGCTCCTGAGACCTCATGTGGTCATCGCTCAGATGAGGCACCGCCTGCTAGCATCCTACTACTCATAAGTGTAACAAAGTCAGCATCAAAAGTGTATGCAGCGATATCACCAAGTGAATCACTAGGAGTGGTAACCTCTGTAAACTCTACCAGCTCAGACTTCCTCTTTAGGTTGTTCGGATTCGGCTCGATCAAAGCGGGTATGGCGGTCTTGCCCTTCACTATCTCCCTCATCTCCTGTCGGAACTCATCCATCTCCCGTTCGAAAGTGGCATGCTGCTCGGAGACAAGGCGGGCTAAATCATCAAGCGCTGGGTTCTCATAGGATGGCCCATGAGAATTGGACGGGTGGCCTCTCTGGAAGTGAGGTTTCTGTTGTAGGGAAGGATGAGAGGGAATTGGGGATGAAACTTCTGAGGATGCTGTTGTTGCCTCCATGATTGTCCCTGCTGATAGGGACGAGGACCATGCTACGGGTAAGGTGTGGCTGTGGTTGTGGAAACTGGGGCTACTGCTGCTGCTGGCTGAACTGGCCACCCTGAACTGGAGGTTGTTGCTGGGAAGAGGTACCTCCGGTCGACCAACAACAGTTTCTACTTGTAAGTGGGTGGGGGAGAACTGCCAAGGCTTGATCTAGCTAGTAGACCACTATTTGAGTGTCCTGAGACGGTGGTGTCTAGCAGTACTGCTGCTGCGGCTGCTGGAATGACTCCGTCTGAACATGTGGAACCTGTTGGTAATGGACAGAGGGCTGGGTCGAGCTACTGTTGCTACTGGGATTTGCCCGTGACCTGAGACAGGGCTGAGAAGAAGTTTGTGCCTCCTGGAGACACATGATCTGGGTCTTCAGGTCACTCAACGTATGTGCCATATGATCGATCTGAGACATGCCCTGGCACTGCTTCTTCTCAATCAGCTCGATGCGGTCTAACTTCTCGTTGATAATCTCCATATCAACGGCTATCGACTCTGCATGTGTTGTGGCCGTTGATGGTGTAGATGGACCGGCATCGACCCGTACTACCCTCTGATGGGACACGGCCTGTGGATGGGGCTTCCCCAATACATATAATCCGGTCTAGGACATTACCATATAGTTCTTTGCCATCTCCTCGTAGATGTCCAGACCTGATCCTCATCCTTGGCAAAGTATGAGCCCTCACAGGATGCGTTGACTAGCCCATACAACTCCGGTGTAACCCCGCAGAAGAAACTCTGAGAAAGGTTGGGCTTGGATATATCATGATGTGGCACCTATCTGTGAGCTCCCTGAATCTGTCCCATACCTCATGAAATTGCTCGTTGGGTAGCAAGGAAAAGAAAAAGTTGCTGATCAAGGCCCTGGCTGCATTCTCCAGACCGAGTGGATAATACTTATTCAAGTACTCGTTCCGGAGTTGTTCCTATGAGGTGTTGAATCTCCCTAGGTGCTTCAGCTAGTCGGTTGCTCTGTCTACGAGGGAGAATGGAAAAGCCATCCTCTTGATGGTATCCTCGTCCACGAGGCGATCATGGACAGTACTGCAGATCATCTCAAACTCCTAGATATGGAGGTGTGGCTCCTCTTTGGCGAGTCCGTGGAATCGGGGTAGAAGCTAGATGGTCTGAGGCGGGAGCTTGAAGTCTTCCAGAATGGTTGCCAGTTGTATCCATCTATGGGTCAAAGTTACACTAGGATTGTGCAACTCTCTCATCAGTCGTGTAGGTGCCGCTGGTTGTGCGGTCTCCTCAGACTCTCCTCCCTCAAGGATCTCTGGTCCTCCTCCTCCACCGGCTCTGTACCGCTCTCTATCGGCTCTTATCTGCTCCATCTCTCGGCGCATGTCCACCATGAAAGCCCCCTGGTCCCTGATTTGACGTTGTATGGTCTCCAAAGAGGTTAACAGGGTGTTGTTGATGGCACCCTGATCAAGTACGTAAGTTTGGGTCCCGCTGGATCCATCGGTGCACTCCTCACTGTTGGCCATGGTCTCTGCAAAGGCAAAAGACCCAAACTCAGGTGCCGATAAATCATCAATTGTTTGTTGTTGTCTCTGCTCGGGAACCTCGGGACTGGTAGAAGGGTGGTCGAAGGGGAACAGGGCAGAGTCAAACTCAGGTTTGAAGAGCAGGTCTCGGCTCTTGCGAACCAACCTAGATGAGTGGATCAGAGTGCTCGAAAGCGGTACGACAAGAGTCTTCCTAAGGGATCTCCAGCCCATCATCTTAATGTAATGAGCAAGGCAGATGAGATCTGGAAAACACACAAGATCGGCAAGCAAACCCCCAATTCACCTAATCACGTAGAGATGATGACCGTAAAGGTTCGGTCTTTTATCTTGTCAATTTTACTGAGTGATAAAACAGTCTTTCAGAGCAATTAAGCGAGCTGGTAGGAACCCAATGCACCTAACAGACTGTCCAGTATAAAAGTCCGGTAGTTTGCCAAGAGTTCGGGTATGACTCTATCCTAGTGTGTGGGACACTCTCTCGTTCATCCAAACCATACAATGAGGGGATTACTCTCCGAAGACAAATTTTTCGATGAGGTGTCTTTTAGGATTAAGTGAGCTTTAGCAGCCCCAATGTTATAGTTTTACTTTTTAGGTATTTTTAAAAGCAAACAACGCCTAACGAATTTTTCGGTTCTCCTGTTTATTTTAAGTCCAAAATAGAGGGAGAAGTCAAAAAATTTGATGTGCGATCAAACATGATGATGCATGCAGAGTAAGAAATGCGTACCTGACTCCAGCTCTCTACATGCAGGGTGATCCGCACATAAATTTAAAGACAAAATTAAAACTACCTATATAATGCAAGAAGAAATCGGCCTTAGACGAAGCACTTTCTACATGAGAAGAACAGTAGCTAGCTAATCAGATTAAGTCTGTAGTCCGGTCTTGGGAACCACTCAGTGCCCGCCACAACGGGTTCTGCCAGCACCGTATGTCGTTCCTCACGGCACGCGGACTCAAGCTTAATTAAACCAACTTTTTCTGTGATTTAATTAATAAGGTCTAATTAATCGATCTATAGGTGCAGACATATAATTAGGGTTGGGCCTTAATTAATTATGTCACAATCAAGGAAAATCCCAAGTCTGGGGGCCAAAATCTTCGAAAATCAGACAGGAAGTAAATGCGGTAGAAAACAAAACCGACGAAAAACCGCGACGAGGTCCCCCGATCACATCGATGCTTAGCGAAACAAACCCCGATCAGCCAAGTATCCAAAGTTCACAGTCCAGGTCCCTGCATTATTACAATAATAATAATAATAGTAAAAGCAGTCCGAAACTACTCATATCTCCTCAGTCTTATGCTCCCACTCTCTTACGCTCTCATGCAGCTCGATGGAGAAACGAGCCACCTCCGCTTTGCTCGGGTGCGACGGCACTCCAAGGAATGTCGCCCTCGCTCGTCAGGCTCTAGCAACAAAAGAGAAACAGAAGACATGTCAGATCACAATTATTAAAAATATATCAAATGTGGCAGAAAATCAAGCAAGGAAAACTGACTACTAAGCCGTGCTCCCCGACAAAGGTTTCTGATGACAATCCTAAGGCTACTCGAGTTAAGTAATAAATAAGGTCGTTGCGACCCAAATAATCAAGGTGAAGTCAACAAGAAAAAGAGACCACCAAACAAGGAATCAAACAATCAAAATGTGACAAGCGGTCTTGCTATTAATTTTTACCTGGTATAGCTACCAGGGTCGAACACAAGGAGCACGTAATGCGAAAGCTATGAAGTAATCGAGAATTTAAAAAGAGTAAAGGAAGGGTGGTTTTTTATTTTTTCAATTTTTTATGATTTTGAATATAAGAAAAAGGCTAAAAGAAAAGCACATGCCTTATTTAATAGACAAAAAAATTCAAAAATTCATAATAAAAATGGTTTTGTGTTTTAGAAATTTTCAGATGTTTTTGTAAATTTTTCTTGGATTTTTCTGATTTTTTTATGAATTTTATAAAAATCAAACAAGGCCAACGGACAATCAATGTATAGCTGGAATCTAAAGGCAAATTAAAATTACTTAAAATTGCTATAAAATTCGAACAGCAATTTTATGTGAAATTATAAGCAAAAACCTAACTAAAGAATAAGATAACCCATTTTTTGAATTTCTATGAATTTTTACTGATTTTTCTAAGGTTCTTGGTCTTTTTGCATTTTTATGGATTTTATAAATGAGAATGAAACGAAAATTGGACAGAAACTCCAGCAATACAAAAGAAGCAGTCAAGATTTTTTTAGAATTTTTCAAGATTTTTTTAATATTTTTAGTTGATTTTCTAAAACAGACAGTGACACTTTTTAGGGTTTTTCAATTTTAAAAATATTAAAGGAAGAAAAAAACAAAACCAAAAATTCACCAAAATTTATACACCATAGCAGGAGCCATGTATCAAAATTTCGTGAATTTTGGACAATATCTGCTATTTATTAAATCAAAAATAAAACACATTGCACACACATTGACCAATTTGTAAGGAAAATATGTTTTTGGGCCAAATAATAACACACAAAGAAACTATGGGGTCCAATCTACAATTTTCACATCAAATTCTGCACATGCTGGAAAACAACATTCACAGGGGCATATTTGCAAATAACAAAACTAAACATTCAATTCATAACAGATAATAAGTCCATTATACTCAGTGCAAATAACCTAGAATCCCACGTGACAAAGCACGTGGGTCCACACAATATGACTAAAAAGCAAATAAGGAAAAATACATGGGAAAGAGTGCAAAATGTCCTAATGTATACTTTTATTTTATAGACTAAACGACAAACTAAAATAAATACAAGGGTGGATGAGCAAATTACCCATGCAGCACGTGAGTTGCACGTGGGGTAGACAGGTGGCGGCTGTTGAATGGATGCGAACGTGCGGCTCTGGCGCGGTCAGTTGTCAGATCTAATGGTCATCAGATTTCGAGGACGTGGGCGGAACGGGGGCTATTAGATCTAACATCTAACGGCCTGACAGCTGCTGGAGATGAACGGTGAGGATGACATCTGGATGGGGGGCGTAATCTGACGGTAGAGCAAGACTCTGGAAGAACTCCGCCTGGCCGAGTTTTACCAGAGCACCGGCGAGGATCCAGACTCCGATGAGTGATCAGACGACGACACACGAATTGTGGGTGTTAGACATGTGAGCCCTGGGCGAACCATTCTTACAATAAGTGTTATTGTAATATATATGTTTATCAATAAAAGTTATTGGTGTTTCACTCCTTTTCTGAAATTAAATGAATGAATGCACTATAAGGCCCCTCTGTACAATTAGGGTTATCTACCATGGCCATCTTGATGATCATATAGCTGTTGATTCATTAAATGAATCATAGAGGTTGGTGTTTGGATGAATATCTAAGGAGTTAGATAGAGGACTCATCAAGCACCGTCAAATGATTGTTAAGAGATAACCTCTAGCCTGAGTAGGAGATGGCAATCCTTTCTCACATAGGCTGATATTTGACCGACCTCTTGATGCAGGTCCTCTGCAAGGGAATAGTGATTCGGAGGTGTCAGATTAGTTAGGTCAATAGGTTGACTTAACGAGATCGAGATAACCTAAGTCCTATGTTGAATGTTGTCACAGCATAGGCACACATCCTCTGACCAGAGACAGATGTATTGCTATATGTCTGAGTATGTACATTTGGCAGACCGATAGGTTGATGGCCTAACCAAGGTTTATACACCGGCGAGCTGGTGTGCATATAAGGGCATATGAGCAATACGATATCTCAAAGGGATCATACAGGTTCACTTATGAACCGGAAGACATGAGCTCACCCATGAGGTATTGGGACCGATCAAATTCCATGGATGGTCGTCATGCTTCAGAAGCATGACATGAATTTGAAGGTAAGATATATGCTTTGGGAAAGCATATGATCGATACTGATTCCCAATGACCAAGATTGAGAAACATAGTGATCAAACTCTGAAGAAGACAGTGTAAAATTGATCTTAATCTTCAGGATGATCATGAGTCTTCCAGTATGCAGGATATACAGATATTCGGAATACCTGAGGGTGATGTGATCATAAACAATTGTATAACGATGACGCTTCCATTCCGAGGGAGTGATGAAACAAGTTTAGATTTTAGTGACTCCTCTCAGTAGAGAAGCAATATGATCTTAGTCCAAGTGTTGGAAATTGGTCTGAATGTGATTCAGATGCAATGGGAAGATTAGATTTGGGGTCTTGATTTAATCAAGCATCTGTGGGAGGTCCGTAAGATCTGGATTTGAGATGAGATCTCAACATCCAAGTTGATATACGTGGAACATTATAGTCGTCAGGTCCTTATCTCCAAGTATCTGAGGAGAAAGCACATTATTCTTGAAGGGGTTCAAGAACAATTCATTTGACATGTCCAAGCAAGAAGGATTGATGATTAAATGAGATTTAGTGATCAAGAAATAATATGAATGAGATTCATATTATGAGAATAATTCTCCAAGATAATTAAATAGGATTTAATTGTCAAGGATTAGAGAATGTGGATAATACTATCCATTATATTTGTATATTATAAATGTGATTTATAATATACATATCGAAGAGAGAGGTTTTTTTGTAACTAACATTTGTTGATTATTAATGTGGATTGGATTCACATTAATTAATTAATTGAAAATGTAATTTATAAATTAGTTTGGGTTGTGAATATGATTCACATATTTTTCGATGGCATAATTGAAATATTCACAAATTAGTTTAGAATTAATTTAGTGGAAAATTTTGTAATAATGGTTATTACAAATTTATTAAGAAATAATAGATAAAATAAAAAAGGAGAATAACCACCACAAATATAGGTGGCGTCAACCATGGGTGACGCCCCCTAAATTTAGGGATGGTTTATTATCTCCCTTTTTATTATCTAGTTATCTCTTGATAATTAATTTATGTTAAATTAAATTGTATTGATAATGTTGAAACATAGATTTAATTTAAATATAAATTAATGTTGTTGGTTTTCGGCCAACAACAATCATGACCATTGATTAATACATAGATCACCATGGCCGTTGGATCTATGTGTCCCATGGATTGAGATCCATTGGATCCTAAACAAATATAAAAGGAGGGCTAACCTAGCCTTTCAAGGTGAAGGATATGGTTAGATCCTCAAGCGCATCACGGAAGCGTGAGCGTCGCATCGAATACGACGAAGAACGACTAGTCGCACTAGTTGTTCTATGCAGCGGAAATTAAAAATTTTCATGTGACGAAACCACATGATCCAAGAACACTTCTCAGATCGTTTCGTCTAAACTACAACCAAGTATTAGGTTTACCTCTTGAAGCGTGGTTGCGATCAAGTCTCTAAACGAAGAGACCTCCTGTCTCAAGTCCGATCCGTCGGAGGAGACGCTTGCGAGCGCGGGGATGAACCGCGTGCTTCTCGCAATCCATGTTGATGATCCAAGCGGCGGATCTCCTGATCTCGACACACGAGATCCGATGTCTTCTTCACGAGCGGGGCGCACCGAAGGAGACGGAGATCCACGAGCAAACCATCGGGCAGCATAACGACGATGCCGCGGCGATGGAGAACCTCTCTAGGGCATCCATGGTGGACGGCCACATGAGAGAGATGGAGAGAGGACGTGTAGAGAGAATGAGAGAGAGAGAGAGAGATTTGTTGCCTCAACTTATGTGTAAAGAAGAGCAATGGGGTGCCTCTCCTTTTATAGGGTTTTGGGATCCATGGATCTCAATCCATGTGTCAACACAAATCCAATGGTCCACATCAATTTGTGTTTCTTTCAATGGTCATGATTTGTTGCTAAAAACACAACAACAATTAATTTAATTTAAATTAAATATATGTTGATAAATCAACACAATTTAATTACAAAATTAAATCATCAATACATGGAGATAATGAAAGGAGAGAAAGCCTCCTTCCATGTGGAGAGGGGGGACGACCTCCCTTTCCTAATGGGAGTGGTGGCCGTCCACCCTCCTCCATTAGGAAGGTGGCTATTTCACCTTTTATGTAATCTCCATTATTTGCAACAACTTTTGTTGCAAATTATTTCACAAAAAAAATAAATCCAATTTATTTTGTGAACATTGCAATCATGCCATTGAAAAATTGTGAATCACATTCACAACCCAAAACAAAATGTAAATTACATTTTCAATTCAATGTCCAATGTGAATCCAATTCACATTAACATTTAATTAACAAATGTAAATCACAAATAGCTCTCTCTTATATATTATAAATCACATTTATAATATATAAGACTAATATGGATATTGCTATCCACATTATTCATATCCATGATAATTAAATCACATTTAATCATCTTGGATCTTTATTCTCTTGTTCTCAAATAATATGAATCACATTCACATTATTATTATCTTTGATAATCAAATCACATTTAATTATCTCATATAACTCTCTTTATAATATGAATCAAATTCATATTACTCATGATAATTAAATCACATTTAATTATCCATTTTCTCAATGCTCGAATACATATATCAACAATAGAATTATCCATGAACTCCTTCAAGGATAATGCGCTTTCTCCGCAGATACTTGGAGATAAGGACAGGGCGATTGTATTGTTCCACGTATAGTGACATGGATATTGAGATCGTATCTCAAATCCAGATCGCGGGCCTCCCATAGATGCTTGATTAAATCAAGACCGTAAATCTAATCTTCTCATTGTATCTGAATCACATTCAGATCAATGTCCAATACTTGGACCAAGATCAGATCACTTCTCTACTGAGAGGAGTCACTAAAATCCAGACCTGTTTCATCACTCCCTAGGAATGGAAGCGTCATGGTTATACAATCGTTTATGATCACATCACCCTCAGGTATTCCCAATACCTGTACATCCTGCATACTGGAAGACTCAGACTAAACCCGAAGTATTCGATCAACTTTATACTGTCTACTTCATGGTTTTATCAGTAAGTTTCTCATTCGATCATTGGGAGTCGGTATCGATCATATACTTTCCAAAAGCATATATCATACCTAGGTCTTGATCATATACTTTCCAAAAGTATATATCAAACCTACAAATTCAGTCAAGCTTCCAAAGCGAGACGACCGTGCGCACGGAAGTTGATTCTTCCCAATATCTCATGAGTGAGCTCATGTCTTCCGGTTCAGTAACTGAACCTATATGATCCCTTTGAGAGATCGTATTACTTATATGCCCTTATATGCACACCAGCGCGCCGGTGTGTAGACCTTGATTAGGTCATCAACCTATTGGTCTGCCAAATGTACATACTTAGACATATAGCAACACATCTGTCTCCGGTCAAAGGATGTGTGCCTATATCATGACAGCATACGATATAGGACTTTGGTTATCTCGATCTCGTTAAGTCAACTCTTTGACCTAACTAATCTGACACCTCCGAATCTCTATTACTATGCAGAGGACCTGCATCAAGAGGTCGGTCAGATATCAGCCTTCAGAGATAAGGATTGCCATCTCCTACTCAGGCTGGAGATCATCTCTTAACAATCATTTGACGGTGCTTGATGAGTCCTCAATCTAACTCTTTAGATATTCATCCAAGCACCAGCCTCTATGAATCAATAGTTGAATCAACGGCTGTATGATCATCAAGATGGCCATGGTACATAACCCTAATTGTACTAAGGGACCTATTATGTAAATTATGTATTCTTCATTTCAGATTAAGGAGTGAATTGCAATAACATTTATTGCATAATGGCTCGCCGTGGGCTCGCATTTCCAACAATCTCCCACTAGCCCAAAGAGCCATTAATGGGCTAATCATTTAAACCCACACTCATGTGACAATCATAGACTATTAAGAAAATAGCTAGGTAAGCTGATCAGTCACTCTGTTCCCGCGAGACTACGCCAAGTCCTTTTACGGTACTTGCATATCCCCAGTAACAGTGCTCGCATCTAATGTGAATGTTGCATCTCATGCAACCAATACTCAATCTAGTTGGTTACAGTGTCCCTGACATCATAACCAGTATCCCCATAATCCTTATTAGAATACCTTCATTCCCGGAGACCTCTATCTCCTAAGGTATCTAAAGTTTAGACCTTTATAGATTACTATCTACATGGTCTTAAACTTTTGAAGATAAGACTTTGAGATTACTATCTCAAAAATCTCCTCATCTATGAAGATTTTGTTATTTCTGCAATCAAGTGTTTTATCTCTACAGTAGGATTAGTAATAATTTACTACTCCCACTGCATGACAGACATCTGGTATTTGTACACTCTAGCACACACTCAGCTTCTCGTAACTAATGCACAAGTGCAAGTAGTTGTAGCATTTACTTCCTCAACTCTTTGAGGTGCTATCCCTTAAGATAGGTCAGTACCATATCTTAAGGGTTAGAAGCCTTTCTTGGAATTTCTATGAATAGAATATGTCCAAGGTATACTACAAATGTGACAGTCCAATTATCCTCTTCTCTTGGCTTCTGAACATCTTCAGAACTAAGATCTAAGAGGTATCTTTGAAATCATATTTCAAGATATGGAATAACCAGATTATAAAACACTTATTATTATCCTTATATCATTTTAAATGATCAGGATATCATCTACATTTAGCGCAATGAACACATAGGCACTCCCACTAAGCATCGCATGGCTCATCAAGATTTCATTTGAAATCATAACATTTATAATTTCATCAAATCTTATGGTCTATCTCAAAGAAGCTTATTTGAGTCCTTAGATGGATTCCTTATCTTGTACACCTTGCTTTCCTCAACCATGAAGCCCTGGGGCTACTTCATGTGAATATCCTCAGAGAGATATTCATAGAGGAATGCAATCTGGACTTACATCTCGAAGATACAATAGTCAAGTTGTGTAGCTAAGGTTAGCAATATTCTGATGATTTTAAGCATGTTCACCGAAAAGCAAGTCTCATTGCAAGCAATGTCTTCTCTTCCATGTGTAGCTCATTTCTACGAACTATGCTTTGAAGGTATGTACCTTCTCATCAGGTTCCCTTTCTCTTGAAGATCCATTTACACCTTTACGGGTCTTACCCATATAGGTGGATCCTCGAGGGTCCATATACAACACTTGTACATGAAGTCTACATTAGACTTTTATTGCTAACATCCATCTATCCATGCTATGATCTTCAGAAGCTTCATCACATGAAGTTCGATCATTGTCAGATTTCTCTGACACATGGAATCCATCCTCAAACTTATTTGAAGAGGTTTTAGTGTTTCATCTTCAATTATCCTTTTAGTTTCCAATTTTAAGAGCCTCATTATCTTTTCAAGATTAAATGAGTTCCTACACTTCATTTTTTATCTTGATTCTCAAGAGTCTCAATCTTCAAGAATCATATTCTCAGAGATGAGATATTTCAAGAATCTCAAGATCATAAAGTAGGTATCCAATACCATCCTTTATTTTCCTAATGAAGCAGCACTCTCAAGTGCTAGATTCCATCTTGCATGGAACCTTATTAAGGATATACATTGTAGTCTCTACTACACATATATACCTGGAAACTAAGGGATAATTATGCTAAAATTCATCATTGATAAGATCATGTCACACATGATCCAATTGTATCTGCCTATAACTCTATTGAGTTAAGGTGTGTTAGGAGGATTGAGATAGAAATGATATTCATATCTTTATAAGGTATTCTTTGAATTTATCTAACAGGTACTTGCTACCTAGATTAGATCAAATTCATTTTATCTTCCTTCAAACTTTTGGTTTTAAACCAAAAATAATGAAATCTTTGAACATTTCAAAGGTTTCTTAGGTGAAGAGAAGAAATCTCATATCATACATAATCATCAACATATATCACATATCCATAATGTTTACTATGATATAGATTATCTACATACATCAATATGTATGAGATCCTGAATACCTTGACATCTTACACCTTTCTCTAAGAAGGGTGTATTGGACATTTTTCTTTGAATACAATATTCATAAGTATGTAAGTTTTGAAATTTTAGACATTCTAAAGTTTCATCTCTTACTAGTCTATTGATCAAATCAATAGACAAATGTCCAAGGCTTGATGCTAGATCATTGTCAAATGATCTTCATCCTCCTATTGATCTTAAGGTTTAATTTCAGTATTTAGAAATGTTAATGAACCATTCATTAATTTTCTAATTTAGTGGAGTCCACTAGATTTTAGATTACTATCTGAAATATCTCCATCATAACCTTTTATGATAGTTCTACCTCAGAATTCATGTTTATTTCCAACATTTAGAAACAAACAATGAGTGTATTCTTATATCTAGGTCATAGAGACATTCTCTAAGACTAAGGACTCTCCCACTGAAATTAACAAGTCTATCAATCCAACAGAGATTGTTGCAACAATTGCATCAATATCCATGTGGATAACTATAAACCTTTAAGATCAAATTTTCCAGTCTTCTAAAACATATGCAACCTATTGCAAATGTCATCAGAAGATTGAGATACAATTATTTGACTTTATCTTATCAATGATTTATGTAGATTAATCTGATGCTCCATCCGAGTCCTTCTCTAAGGATTCCAGATAGACTTGATAGTCATACTATCAACACATCAACTTATTGCATCATTGGCATTCATCCAACTCTTAGGATGACATATGGAAGTCATAGATGTATAGTCAACTCTTTGACCATACTTCTTACTCGGGTCCAACCCATGCTTCCACTGCGCTCCCTTTATCTATAAGCAACCATTGCTTAAGACTAAGGATCTCTTATGTAAGAGCATTTCAACATTTATACATGCTTCATTAAATTCATACAATATGAATATTATGAAGCTTCATGAATGACCAGAGTATAGATAGTAGAATGATGACACTCATCATCTACATCCATCTAAACTCTTAAAACATAGGTTCAGGTAGGTACTCAAACAATTTGAATACACCATCTCTTATAGAGCCACCATTCTGCATGATGCAGTGAACCATCTCATTCATGTTAAATGCCAAGAGCACATATGTATGCCCGAATATCTTCATAAATTTTATAAGGATTATTTGACAATTGCGATCATCATCGACATGTCACTTCCAAAGTACATCCGATGAGAGATCAAGACTATAGAGACATACAAACCTAGGGTTGTAGTCTTATTATCTATTTAATTGTCATTCCTCATTATTATGAGGAAACTTGCTCATTGCAACCACATACATTATGTGTCCAACTGCAAGTACAATATCTGGATCATGAGTCCAATCCATGATATTTTACTGGTTATTATTGAGTATATCATTGAGTGGGTTTTAATGAAGGATTATCTGAAATAAGAAATTTGCATAAATATATAAATATATATATTTTACTTTGATTTAGGATTTTTATATCAAAGTTGTCTTGTCTTGTCAACACTGAAAGTTCATTCCCTTAATCACTTTCAATGTAAGAGATATACTTACCATTATATCTCAACAAGATCTGGGATCTCCTTCCTTATCTTTGTTACATCCCAATAATATGAGAATCTGCAACTCGGATAAAAAGAAGCGGGAACACATTCCGCTTTGCAAGTCCAACTTGCATCTCCCAATTCGGTCTTTAACACCCAGGCCCACCACCCCTAAGGCGATGTTGACCCGTCGTTAATTGAACCAACCGTCAACAGGAATAGTACTCGCTATACGCAATCCAATATCGCCCCAATAATATGAGGATCTGATATTGGGGTCACTACGTATACGGCCTTACTCTTTCGAGAAGCAAAGAGCCCGATCCAGATGCGCTTGCATATAGGAGCTGTCACTTTGGACAGGCGTCTCCCACATACAATCCCTGGCGACGGAACCCTTCGCCTTGACGGGAGACCATGGATGTCACTTATGTGATCCTCCACCTCATATTCAAATTTTTAATTAATTATCGTGAATCACATTCACATAATTAATTCTTCCAAGGGAATTATTAACTCTAATAATATTAGAGTATTTCAATCTTAATTGGATTCCAATTAATCTAATCATATTAAATTAATGATCCAATTAATATCCAACAAACATTTTAATAGTTACTTGAATAATGGTATTATCTCAAATACGTATTATTTCGAATTTTAATAATTAGAAAAATACATCTTAATCCCTCGGACATTATCCCGGCCCTACCCCATGTCATGGCCAGTACCGACGAGAGTGGGACGGACCACATACGTTGCAACCCGCAACCCCAATGCTCTCCGACTAGGCACCATATCCGCCTCGGGAAAGGATAATGCCAAATTGATTAATTTGTACTTGAGATGATCATCGGTTCTTCAACCGAAATTGTACAATATAGTAATAATCAAAACATTTTTGATTAACATTATAATGAGATTTGCTAAACAAATCCCAAGTCCTATTCAAGCAACATGTTTGTTGGAATGTTAATCATGTAGATCATGTAACCAATCTTGATCTAGATCACATCTAATCATTTGTTGGTTAGGGCAAAGTCATTTAAGGACATAATTATCATTAAATATTTCACAAATATTTATGCATAATTATTCTAGGAAATTAAACAATTTAATTTCACTAATTAATTAAATGACAATCACTAGGTTCTTGATTAGGAAAGTATTTTCAGCAGTGACCCTCACTTTCTAAAAATATCATATCTCAATCAATTTAAATCCAAATTAAGCAAAGTAAATTTATAAAGTTTGCTAACTTGATTTACAACAGAACCCAAGTGATTTGCACGCATTTCAAGGCGTTTCAAATCCGCAATTAACATCTTAATTACGTCATGATCCGCAGTCCCCGAAACAGTGGATACATGTTCACTAAAATGAGCATATCTAGAGCAAACGGAATCGAAATCACGCAAACTCAGATCCTACGGTTTCCTTATTTAATGGGTAATAAAATCCAAATATTATTTTCGTGTTTAAACAATTTAAACAGTGCCGAAAATAATATCAAAACAGAGATGCGAAAATGAAATGCAAGAAAACTTTCGCAAACCCTAATGAACCCAAGTCGTCCTCGGTTTATGGATCGTATCCAAAAACACCGACCTAAGGCTCTGATACCACTTGAAGGATATGGTTAGATCCTCAAGCGCATCACGGAAGCGTGAGCGTCGCATCGAATACGACGAAGAACGACTAGTCGCACTAGTTGTTCTATGCAGCGGAAATTAAAAATTTTCATGTGACGAAACCACATGATCCAAGAACACTTCTCGGATCGTTTCGTCTAAACTACAACCAAGTATTAGGTTTACCTCTTGAAGCGTGGTTGCGATCAAGTCTCTAAACGAAGAGACCTCCTGTCTCAAGTCCGATCCGTCGGAGGAGACGCTTGCGAGCGCGGGGATGAACCGCGTGCTTCTCGCAATCCATGTTGATGATCCAAGTGGCGGATCTCCTGATCTCGACACACGAGATCCGATGTCTTCTTCACGAGCGGGGCGCACCGAAGGAGACGGAGATCCACGAGCAAACCATCGGGCAGCATAACAACGATGCCGCGGCGATGGAGAACCTCTCTAGGGCATCCATGGTGGACGACCACATGAGAGAGATGGAGAGAGGACGTGTAGAGAGAATGAGAGAGAGAGAGAGAGATTTGTTGCCTCAACTTATGTGTAAAGAAGAGCAATGGGGTGCCTCTCCTTTTATAGGGTTTTGGGATCCATGGATCTCAATCCATGTGTCAACACAAATCCAATGGTCCACATCAATTTGTGTTTCTTTCAATGGTCATGATTTGTTGCTAAAAACACAACAATAATTAATTTAATTTAAATTAAATATATGTTGATAAATCAACACAATTTAATTACAAAATTAAATCATCAATACATGGAGATAATGAAAGGAGAGAAAGCCTCCTTCCATGTGGAGAGGGGGGACGACCTCCCTTTCCTAATGGGAGTGGTGGCCGTCCACCCTCCTCCATTAGGAAGGTGGCTATTTCACCTTTTATGTAATCTCCATTATTTGCAACAACTTTTGTTGCAAATTATTTCACAAAAAAAAATAAATCCAATTTATTTTGTGAACATTGCAATCATGCCATTGAAAAATTGTGAATCACATTCACAACCCAAAACAAAATGTAAATTACATTTTCAATTCAATGTCCAATGTGAATCCAATTCACATTAACATTTAATTAACAAACGTAAATCACAAATAGCTCTCTCTTATATATTATAAATCACATTTATAATATATAAGACTAATATGGATATTGCTATCCACATTATTCATATCCATGATAATTAAATCACATTTAATCATCTTGGATCTTTATTCTCTTGTTCTCAAATAATATGAATCACATTCACATTATTATTATCTTTGATAATCAAATCACATTTAATTATCTCATATAACTCTCTTTATAATATGAATCAAATTCATATTACTCATGATAATTAAATCACATTTAATTATCCATTTTCTCAATGCTCGAATACATATATCAACAATAGAATTATCCATGAACTCCTTCAAGGATAATGCGCTTTCTCCGCAGATACTTGGAGATAAGGACAGGGCGATTGTATTGTTCCACGTATAGTGACATGGATATTGAGATCGTATCTCAAATCCAGATCGCGGGCCTCCCATAGATGCTTGATTAAATCAAGACCGTAAATCTAATCTTCTCATTGTATCTGAATCACATTCAGATCAATGTCCAATACTTGGACCAAGATCAGATCACTTCTCTACTGAGAGGAGTCACTAAAATCCAGACCCGTTTCATCACTCCCTAGGAATGGAAGCGTCATGGTTATACAATCGTTTATGATCACATCACCCTCAGGTATTCCCAATACCTGTACATCCTGCATACTGGAAGACTCAGACTAAACCCGAAGTATTCGATCAACTTTATACTGTCTACTTCATGGTTTTATCAGTAAGTTTCTCATTCGATCATTGGGAGTCGGTATCGATCATATACTTTCCAAAAGCATATATCATACCTAGGTCTTGATCATATACTTTCCAAAAGTATATATCAAACCTACAAATTCAGTCAAGCTTCCAAAGCGAGACGACCGTGCGCACGGAAGTTGATTCTTCCCAATATCTCATGAGTGAGCTCATGTCTTCCGGTTCAATAACTGAACCTGTATGATCCCTTTGAGAGATCGTATTACTTATATGCCCTTATATGCACACCAGCGCGCCGGTGTGTAGACCTTGATTAGGTCATCAACCTATTGGTCTGCCAAATGTACATACTTAGACATATAGCAACACATCTGTCTCCGGTCAGAGGATGTGTGCCTATATCATGACAGCATACGATATAGGACTTTGGTTATCGATCTCGTTAAGTCAACTCTTTGACCTAACTAATCTGACACCTCCGAATCTCTATTCCTATGCAGAGGACCTGCATCAAGAGGTCGGTCAGATATCAGCCTTCAGAGATAAGGATTGCCATCTCCTACTCAGGCTGGAGATCATCTCTTAACAATCATTTGACGGTGCTTGATGAGTCCTCAATCTAACTCTTTAGATATTCATCCAAGCACCAGCCTCTATGAATCAATAGTTGAATCAACGGTTGTATGATCATCAAGATGGCCATGGTACATAACCCTAATTGTACTAAGGGACCTATTATGCAAATTATGTATTCTTCATTTCAGATTAAGGAGTGAATTGCAATAACATTTATTGCATAATGGCTCTCCGTGGGCTCGCATTTCCAACACAAGGTACATTATTAAGAGTTGTAGAAGCCTACTACTCTCTCTCTCTCTCTCATTCTCGCCCTCTCTCTTTCTCTTATCCAAGAAGTGGCCGCCCACTTCGTGTTGAGAAGGAGAGTCTTTCTTGCCTTCGCCTTCGACGGCTCGAGGATCTCCTTTCTTCTTTGGGGTTGCTAGTTCTAACGGAAGACGATGGATTTTGTTTGACGAAATTAGGGGATTCATTGCTTGGATCTTCATCGAGGATTGCGGAAGGAACGCGTCTCATCACCGCGTCCGCAAGTGCGTTCTTCGTTGATCGGACTTAAGACAGGAGGATCTCTTGTTTGGGATCTCACGATTACAACCACGCTCCAAGAGGTATTCCTGATACTTTGCGATTTGATGAAACGATCCGAGAAATGTTATCGTGATCATGTGGTTTCAAAACTTGATTAAATTTTTTTAATTTCCTCTGCATCTCGCGACTAGTGCGACTAGTCGCCCCGATTGCATATGATGCGATCGACACGCTTCCGTGATGCACTTGAGGATTCTCAATATCCTTCAAGTGGTATCAAATCCAGGTTGAATAAGGTTTTGGATATGATCCATAAACCTAGGACGACTTGGGTTTGAAAGGGTCGTGAAATTTTTGTCGCATTTCAATTTTCGCACCTCTGTCTAATTGGAATTTTTTGATACTGTTTAAATTGTTTAAAGAAGAAATTTACAATTGGATTTTGTTCCTTATTAAATAAGGAAATCATAGAATCTGATTTTACGAAATTTGAATTTCATTTGCTCAAGATATGGCCTTTTGAATATGCATGTATTCACTGTTGCGGGAACAGAAGATCTAAACGTGATTAATGAGTTAATTACTATTTTGATGTGCCTCGAAATGCATAAATTATCACTTGGGTTCTTTAATAAATCAAATTGGAAATCCTAGGAAACTGATTTTGCAATTTTTTGATTTAAATTGATCAAGATAAGTTAATTTTAGTGATTGGGGGTCACTGCTGGAAATTGACATCTTTTGATCATGAACCTTGTGATAAGTCATTCAAATATGATGACGAAAATTAATTGTTAATTTTCTGAAATAATTAAATATTTAAAGAGATAATTATTTCATTGAATGGCATTTTCCTAACCATGATGATAAGAAAATTGATCTTGATCATTGGTTGATATGAATTCATCAACAAACATTGATTTCATGAAAAACCTTAGTTTATCCTACAATAGTTGTAGGACAACTTTTACATGAAAAACCCTCTTGCTTGAATAGGATTGGGTATTTTTTTAGCAAATCTCCTTATAATATAATCAAAATTGTTTTGATGTATATTATATGGTATAATTTCGGTTGAAAAACTGATGAGCATCTCAAAGTACATGATGATCTATCTGGCATTATCCTTTCATGAGGTGGATATGGTGCCTAATCAGAGAGCGTTGGGGTCGCGGGTTGCAACGTATGTGGTCCGTCCCACTCTCGTCGGTACTGGCCATGACAGGGGGTAGGGACTCGATAATGCCGGAGAAGTCAAATCGTATTTTCTAATTATTAAAATTCGAATAATACGTACTTTGAGATTATACCTATTGTTCAAGTAATAATCAAGTTTGTTGATTGATTGTTGGATTAATGATTAATATAATGTGATTAAATTAATTATATACAATTAACACTCTATTATGAATAGATGTGTATTTCCCTTGGAAGAATTAATTATGTGAATATGATTCACAATAATTAATTATTAAATTTGAATATGAAGTGGAGGATCACAAAAGTGACATCCATGGTCTCCCGTCAAGGCGAAGGGTTCCGTCGCCAGGGATTGTATGTAGGAGACGCCTGTCCGAAGTGACAGCTCCTATATGCAAGCACATCTGGATCGGGCTCTTTGCTTCTCGAAAGAGTAAGGCCGTATGCGTAATGACCCCAATATCGAGTCCTCATATTATCGTGGCAATATTGGATTGCGCATAACAAGTTCTAATCCTGTTGACGGTTGGTTCAATTAGCAACAGGTCAACATCATCTTAGGGGTGGTGGGCTCGGGTGTTAAAGATCGAATTGGGAAATGTAAGTTGGACTTGCAAGGCGGAATGAGTTCCCGCTTCTTTTTATCGGAGTCACAAGTTCTCATATTATTGGGATGCGACAAAGATAGGAAAGGAGATCCCAGATCTTGCTTGAGATATAGTGGTAATTATATCTCTTACTTTGAAAGAAAATAAGGGAATAATCTTTCAAAGTTGACATAACAAGACGAATTTGATTTAAAATGCCTTAATCAAATATCTTAAAATGAATATATATTTATCTATTGTAATATAGTGCATTCTTAATTTCAGAAAGTGAAGTCCATGAACCCACTTAGCAGGCTCTTGGAGGTCAACCAGTTGACCGGACCAAATTATTCGGATTGGATCAGAAATTTGGATCTTGTCCTATCTACGGAGCGCGTCCCTTACGTGCTGACCAAGGACAAGATAGCAAACTCTAAGACTGCAGAAGATAAATCATATAATGAGAAATATGATGAAGACCATAATCTGGCAAGGTGTAATATCCTTGGGTCATTGTCCAATGTGCTTCAGAAGCAACATGTAGAGATGAAACATTGCCAAGAGATTATGATGAATCTGAAGGATATGTTCGGTGACATAAACCGCACACAACGTTACAACGTGATGAAAGAGCTTATTCGTTGCAAGATGCAGGAAGGGACCTCTATCAGAGAACACGTACTCAAAGTGTTTGGGTACCTCTCTGAATTGGAAACCCTGGGAGCCTACATGGATTCTGATATGCAGGCTGATTTTATTCTCCTATCGCTCCCTAAGTCTTTCAACAACTTTGTCGTGTTTTATCACATGAGAAAGGGTGATTTCACTAACGTTGGGTTGTTAGTTACATTGAATTCTGCAGAAGATGTGATGAGGATGGACGACCCCTCTGCTAGTGCAATGGTTGCACAAGTGAGAGGAAAGTGCGGGCGGAAGCAAGGTTTTCGGAAGGGCCCAGCCCAGAAGAGAAAGAAGATGAATCAAGGAGTTGGTTCATCTTCTAGTGCTTCCACACTAATGGCGTCGAAAAAGTCCGATGTCTATCACTACTGCAAGAAGCCGGGGTACTGGAGGCCTAACTGCCCAGATTACCTGAAGTCTGCTGACAAAGGTAAAGCCCCATCAAGTATGAAATCTACTTTCATCATTGAAACTAGCTTTCTCGTTGGATGAGAAGGAAGTTGGGTTGTAGATTCCGGTGCTTCTGTTCATGTATGCAATTCGTTGCACTTGTTTCAAGAAACTAGGAATCTGGAGCATGGGGAGATAGTCATCCAGATGGGATCTGATGCAAGTGTTGCAGCAGTCGCCTTCGGGACCTGCAGACTATCATTATCTAGTGGTCGAGTCATAGTACTTAAAGAGTGTCTTTATGTACCTGAAGTTAGAACGAATCTGATATTTGTATTTAAGCTAGTTAGAAATGGATATTCCTTCACTTTTTGTAATAAATTAATCATAAACCGTTATGATAAATATATTACGGATGGTATTTTAACTTCTGTTGAACTCTATGAATTATGCATTAATGAATGTGTCATGAATGTTGCTACCACTAATAATGAAAACCCCAAGAGATCCAGGGAGGATGGAAATCATTCGAATATGATTTGGCATCAAAGGCTTGGTCATTTATCAGTTGATAGGATCAATAGATTGATAAAGGATGGACCTTTGGATTTTCTACTGGTTCAATCTTTACCTACCTGTGAACATTGCATTCGAGGTAAAATGACCAGGACACCTTTCCGTAACAAGGTTATGAGATGCGAAGGTATTCTTAAACTAATACATACTGATGTATGTGGTCCCTTCAGTACCGCGACTAGAAATGGATATCGATATTTTTGACGTTTATTGATGACCATTCATGATACGGGTTTATCTTCTTACTACGTCATAAATCTGAAACTTTTGAAAAGTTCAAAGAGTTTAAGGCTTTGGTTGAGAACCAAACTGATAGGAATTCAAACGGATTCGATCTGACCGAGGTGGTGAGTACCTCTCAGATGAATTCAAGGAATATCTTAAAGAGAACGGAATTGTCTCCAATCACACTCCCCTTGGAACTCCCCAACTTAATGGTGTTACTGAAAGACGCAAAAGGACCATCATGGACATGGTCCGTTCAATGATGAGCAAAGCACGTTTACCTCTTAATTTCTAAGGATATGCAGTAGAGACTGCAATATATATCCTGAACAAGATTCCTAGCAAGTCTGTACCCAAAACTCCTCATGAGCGTTGGTATGGTACCAAACCTAGTGTTAAACACTTGAGGGTTTGAGGATGTTTCGTCCATGCGAAGAACGTGGACACAAGTAAGCTAGAATATCGCACTTGTGAGTGCTACTTCATTGGGTATGTTAAAGTTGGTATTGGATACCAGCTTTATGACCCTGAGACCCAAAAGGCTTTTGTCTCTAGGGATGTGAAATTTCTGGAGGATGATTTCCTTAAAGGTCAAGATAGAAATGAAGTAGAGGAACTCATTGAATCCCCTGAGGATTTTGAGATTCCTGAACCAGGAACTGAAGAGATAAATAAAGATGAAACACCCATACCTCTTCGAAGGAGTTCGAGGGTGGTTGCACCACCTGAAAGGTATGGATTCCATGTGTCAGGTGAAACCGACAATGATCCTTCTTCATTTGATGAAGCACTCACGGATCATGACATGGATAGATGGATGCTAGAAATGAAGTCAGCAATTGACTCCATGCATAAGAATGGTGTATGGACCCTGGAGGATCCAACTAAAGGGGTAAAAACCATTGGGTGTAAATGAATCTTCAAGAGAAAGAAGGCACCTGATGGGAAAGTAGAGACTTTCAAAGCACGGCTCGTAGCCAAGGGCTACACACAGAGAGAAGGCATCGACTACGATGAGACATTCTCTCCGGTGGCCATGCTTAAGTCCATCAGGACACTTCTAGCTATAGCTGCATCTCTTGACTACGACATCTGGCAGACGGACGTCAAGACAACTTTCCTCAATGGATACCTCGAGGATGATATCTATATGGAGCATCCCCAGGGCTTCATAGTTGAGGATGGAAAAGTATGCAAGCTAAATAAATCCATCTATGGGCTCAAACAAGCTTCTTGTAGTTGGAACATCAGATTTGACGAAACCATAAAGAGTTATGATTTTGTGCAGAATCCTGATGAACCTTGTGTATACAAGAAGCTTAGTGGGAGCGCCATCGTGTTCTTCTTGCTTTACGTAGATGATATCCTTATCATTGGGAATGATACAGGAATGATGACCGGTGTGAAGATTTGGCTATCCCGTACCTTCGAGATGAAATATCTTGGAGAAGCCTCTTACATCTTAGGCCTGAAGTTGTTCAGAAATCGAGAGAAGAGAATATTGTGATTATCACAACATGGATACATCAAGAAGATTCTTGAACGATTCCATATGGTTAGTTCCAATAAAGGATTCCTCCCCTTAGGACATGGTATCCATCTATCTAAATGGATGGCTCCTCAAAGTGTTGAGGAAAGGAAGGCCATGGCTGGATGCCCTTACGCATCAGTTGTAGGAAGCTTGATGTATGCCATGATGTGTACTAGGCTAGACATCTACCATGCAGTGTTAGTGGTAAGTCATTACCAATCCTTCTATGGAAAGAAACATTGGAATGCAGTAAAGAACATATTCAAATATGAGACGGACGCAAGATTACATCTTGGTTTATTGGGACGGTGATCTCCAAGTCTTGGGATATACATATTCAGACTTCCAGTCGGACATTGATGATCGAAAGTCGACATCAGGGTTTGTATTCCTGTTGAACGGTGGTGCTGTGAGCTGGAGAAGCAAGAAGCAGGACACTACGACAGATTCAACAATAGAAGCCAAATACATTGCTGCATCGGATGCTGCAAAGGAGGCGGTGTGGTTGCGCAAGTTCATCTTGGAGCTTGGCATAGTTTCCTCTGATACCCCCATCCCGTTACTCTGTGATAACACGGGAGCCATTGCCCAAGCTAAGGAACCCAGATGCCATCAAAAAAGCAAGCACGTGGAAAGGAAATAACACATCATTCGGGAGATTCAAAAGCGTGGTGACATCATCATCACCAAGGTGGCCTCTGCTGACAACATTGCTAATCCTCTTACCAAACCTCTGACACAGAAGGTTTTTGACCAACATGTAATGAGTATGGGTTTACGGATTGTACCTGAATAGTTCTGAGGGCTAGTGAGAGATTGTTAGACATGTGAGCCCTAGGTGAACCATTCTTATAATAAGTGTTATTGTAATATATATGTTTATCAATAAAAGTTATTGATGTTTAACTCCCTTTCTGAAATTAAATGAATGAGTGCACTATAAGGTCCCTCTATACAATTAGGATTATGTACCATGGCCATCTTGATGATCATATAACTGTTGATTCATTAATAAATCATAGAGGTTGGTGTTTGGATGAATATCTAAGGAGTTAGATAGATGACTCATCAAGCACCGTCAAATGATTGTTAAGAGATGATCTCCAGCTTGAGTAGGAGATGGCAATCCTTTCTCACATTGGTTGATATCTGACCGACCTCTTGATGCAGGTTCTCTACATGGGAATAGTGATTCGGAGGTGTCAGATTAGTTAGGTCAATGGGTTGACTTAACGAGATCGAGATAACCTAAGTCCTATGTTGAATGTTGTCACAACATAGGCACACATCCTCTGACCAGAGACAGATGTATTGCTATATGTCTGAGTATGTACATTTGGCAGACCAATAGGTTGATGGCTGACGGACCGCGATTGACCTACCCTGTTAATGTCGTATCATTGACTAGTGCGTTGCAGTCGGATAAATCCGCATCGATCAAAAATAACCGCACAAATCGATTAATCATCGAATTAAATTAATATGCGGTTTGATGTTTATTTAGCCTGGGCAAGTCCCAGGGTCGACTCAAGGAGGCAAAGGAACAACTCGGGGTCAGGTTAGATGGATTAGTTAGCAGTTTTCCAAGTGGGATTATTTTTTTTAATTTTTTTAAGCGATACAAAAATGCCAAATGCACAAGATGAATGAACTAGGTTATTAAGAAAATCAACAAATTAGCCAAATTTAATTTTATATGAAATTAATCCAAAACGACCAAATTGTATTTCTTTCTATAAACCTAATTCAATGATTAATGCAGAATGGATTTTTTTGGAATTTTTGTGTTTAAAATGCACAAATGGAAAATGCAAACTTTTTTGGGGTTTTTTATGCAATTTTTTGTGCAAATGATATGCAAAAATAATGAAAAATTTACTGAAAGTTAAATATGATGGACTGAAGCTACATTAATATTTTTGGAATTTTCTGATACTTTTTTATTTTTTTTATGAATATTTTACTGAAAATAGAGCGACTATGGGTATTTAATTCCTAATTAATCCACGGAATTAAGTTATGTAGAGATTGATTTAACGCAAATAGAAATTGCAATAATGAATCCAGGAGACTTGAGATTTCTCAAAAATGTTATTCGTGGAATTAATTAAAAATCAATTACAGAAATCACTGTGCAGAGGGGCTTTTCGGAAATATCAAATACTTGAAGGGTAAAATAAGCAATTGTCACAAATATTACAATAAAGGCAATGACCTTTTCTTCCAAGATAGGGCACACGACGAGGGGGGAGCGGCTAGGGCTTGCGGGCGGCGCGAGAGTGGATCTGGACGGTGGTGGGCGACGTCAACGTAAGGGTGGCTCGCGGCGGCTGGCCGCGCTTTGGGCCGGAGGCGGCGCACGGCATCGACGCGCGCGGTGCGAAGTCGGGGAAGTCGGGCGATCACACGCGGAGGGGCGCGCGCTCCTGCGGTGGGGGGTGGCGTGCGGAGGAGGCGCGGGAGGCGACCGATCACCGTGGGGCCACGTGGAAGCTGGCCGCGTCCAGGGGCGGTGCTGCAAGCGCGCTGGAGGCGCTACGTTGGACAGGCGGAGAGAGGAAGGTGGCGGGGCGGCGCCGCTACGAGGTGCAGCGGCGAGTACCGGCGCGTGGCGGAGATGGGATGTGCGCGGCCTGGAGGGCTGGTAGGGTGACGAGCGGAGGAGGCGAGCCAGCTGGGGACGGCGCACCTGTGGCGGCGGCAGCCATGAGCGACGAAAGGAGCGGAGTCGATGGCGCACCTTGGCGGCGCCGGTGGCTGGAGAGAGGACGGGGGCCGACTAGGGACCGGCCCTGAGGATGATTTTCTCCACCTCCGTCGACACACGACGTGAGGTGGAGCTGGTGGGCTGCAGCGCGGCCGCGCGGGCGGGGACGAAACAGCTTCAAGGTGGAGGGCCGCGGCTGGGAGGTGCTGCCGGAGGATGGAAGGGGCGTGGCAGGCGGAGGCCCACAACGCGGCGGAGCACGGGTGGAGCTCGGTGGCTGAGAGGCGTGCCGTGCAGCGGCTGGTTGCCGGCAGGCGCGGTGGTGGTGCAGCGACGGAGGACGCACGGCTGTGGAAGAGCTGCTTGTTTTTTTGTGTATTTTTTTAAATTTTTTTATATTTTCTCTTTATAAATAGGGAATAGAAAATGTAATGTAGATGAGATGATGATAGTGAGGGTGGTTGATGATGTGGTTTTTTTTGTTTTTATTTTGTTTAGAAACAGGAAATGAAATTTGCAGAGAAGAGATGATGGTGATGATGATTGGTGGTGATGAATGAAGATGATGAATGATGGTGTTGGTATGTGATGAATTGTTTTTGGTGATGAACAAAATAAATAATGTTAGATAAAAAATTTACAAAGTAAAGATAGAGAGTACTTACCTGTGCGGTTCGCCGAAAGTGGAGCCACGGAGTGCGGCTTCCGGTTGTCGTCGCCTCGATTCGATCCGACGAAAAATAGAAGAAGCTCAGTTGTGATCTGAAGTGATGCACAACGACACGAGGAGGAGTCCTCGTGGATCTCACCTTGAGGTTGTCGTCGCATGACTCGTCTCCTAAAGCTGTCACCTGAAGGATTAAAGGGGCTCGACCTCACTTCTCTCTAGAATGGCGGATGAAGAACAATGTAGGATGGGATGGGATTATAAAGGAAGAGTAGAGGGAAGTTGGAGAGAATGGAGTGGTGGAGAGAGTGGAGAAAATGGAGGCTTGGAGTAGAAGGCAAGTAAGGGAAGAGGTAAAAGGGGATTAAAATAATTTATTTAATAATATAATATAGTAGGCTACTAAAAATGATTAAAATAATGATAGTAAAATAGTAATAATAATAAATCCGAAAATAATAAAAAAATAAAACCGAAAATAAAAAATTGGGGTGACATGTGGCGGCTACAGGAGCGGCCACATGTCGCTCCCAGAAAATTCAAAGATTAAATGTAAAGAAAATCAAAAAGAAATAACAAAAGGGATTAAATCAAAAAGTGGTCAACACAAAGTTGCTCGTCTCGACGAGATCTACCATTTTCATGAAGGGCCAAAAATCAAAGGAGATCATCTGTACAACATGTATTTTTGGGTGGTACCTTATAGATATAAAATACCGCATTTTATCTTTTGTATTTTTTTGTCATTTTTAAGAGAGAGAAAAATCAAAATAAAAATAGAGAAAATATGAAAAGATTATTTACAACTTAATCTATTTTTTTTGGATTTTTAATAATGAAGAAAATAAAAAGATAAAATACATGGGTAAAACGGTCATTATGTACAATGTACAAAAGGGGGCCCAAAACCCAAGTTTTGCATACGAGCTCCGATTTTAATGAAATTAGTCTTGTTTCGAAGGTCTTTGAATGTATATTACTTTAAAAGTGAGTAGACCTCAATTGGACACTGTATGAGAGAGATATGTACATTTTAAGCTTCATGATTTCAAACTTGGATTGGAGTTTTATTGGTTGATTTTACAAGTTAGTATTTTTTAGATGTTTTTCTTTAATTAGTGTTAGTAATATATACACAATAGAGTTGGTTTTATTGTTTGGAGTTAGTATAAAATATATACAAATAGGATATTTTATCTAATATACAGGTGAATATTTATAAGTGAAATTGGCTTCTTATTTAATGCAAATATGAATGCTAAAATACATATGTTATCAATGCATGCATGAATGCTAATTATGCGATATAAGTAGAAATATGCCTCTAATTACTCGGGAACACAGCTCTATTTTCAACTTTTAGAGTGATGAATCGCAGATTCATCAACCCCCTATACTTAAACCTTGCTCGGTCCCGAGCAACTAAAATGAAATGCAAGACTGAAATGAGATTGGGTTCCATACCAAAGTCATGAACAAAAGGTGAAAATGGAGCTTGACTCGACCTTTGGATTAATTGTGTGGCGGAACCTTATTGGGATCTGAACTTAAGACCTAACAGACTTCAAGTTCCACAAGTCTTCTATTCAAGACGCCTTAACAGTCAGGTCAGAACAAACCCTCAAACGCAAATTTCTGATGACTATGATTCTTACTTGTACTGTGTAAGTGATAAATAGCTCTCCACATCAGAAATGACTCGGAACCAGCCTCCTCTAATAAGGTAACTCAATAACCCGGTCCAGCAACTCTTACCTCGAGGAGCGGGGTATTCCCTTCTAAGTTCAAGTGCGACCAACTCAAGAGGAGGGGGTAGAGAAAAGAATAAGGAATGGACGGTAGCCAGTGTAGCTAACCTATCCGGGATGCCTGACCAGTGTAGCCAAGTCATCCAGCTGCAGACTTCTTGCTAGTATACATACTCCAACAGGCAATTTTTTTGTGGCCTGTCTCTTTTTTTTTGGAGTTCTTGCATTTTTTCTTTTTTTCTTCTTTTTTTTGGAACTATATACAAGGTGCAGCATGTACATCAGGAGTTTTTCCTCTTGAGCCAGTAGACTATCCCTCTTTTGAAGCATTATTGCAACCCACAGCATCCTGTCCTTAGACTTCAACACCACCAGACTAGGTTGAGATGCACTACCCTCGCTAGAGGAGGACGGATGTTTCCACCCATGTGCTACTCCAAGCTAAAGGATTCTACTTCCTCAACACCTCATCAATGAAGAGCTACGTGCATTGTGCTTTGTCCAAGTTAGGTCACTGTCTAAAAGAATCATGCGTGTGCACGAGATATTCTACTTAGACTAATCAAGATGACATGTGAATATAGACTTGCGGACTCAAAGAATTAAGTCACTTTACCTGAGAAATCTTAACTCCAGTTCCTATAAGGTTCCTCTGAAATTAGGTGGATTAAGGTCAAATCAAGTCCATCCTCAATATCTACTCATGACTTGGTTCAGAACCCACTAGCTTTTCACCTTGCATATGCGAGATATGCAGATGAGAGGTGCAGATGACATGCCATGAATGAATGCAAGACTCTTTTTTTAATTGCAAGGATGATATGCAAGAGTAAATAAGAAGCCTTATTTTCAACACAAAAAATTTTTTTTTTGTATAAGTATACAACAATTTGTATTATTTACAACAAGTTTTTAGTTTATACATAATATACATAGCATACATTTTTTTTCGGTATACATCCTATTTTACAACAAATTTTACAAAAGTATGTTTTACAAGAATTTTACATTTTTTATACAAGTATTATAGTACAACATTATACAAATTGTTTTTTCAATTTTTACCCACCCCATAATTATTGCATAATATATACAAAAACACGCGAAAATACGTGAACAGCTATGGGTAAAGTATATATGTAATATATACACACCCCCCTATACTTAGCGTGTGCTATGTCCTCAGAGCACGAAAAGCGACTAAAAAGACATAGGTCGGGCTAAGCGTAGGAGAGCTAAAATTACAAAATGTATAGAAGTATACAAGGCGGACAACGGTCCCCCCTATACTTAGGCTCTGGTCAGCCTAAGTATATGACATGAGTGAGTATGAGGACCGATGTGATCTGGAGGATGTACAATGAATGGATGTGGGTCACTCTCCCCCCTATACTTAGGATCTGGTTATCCTAAGTATAGTCATAAAATGAAATGAGATGAGTCGGGGCGAGTGATTCGAATCACTGGGGAGGGAGGGAGAAAAAGTATATACAAGAAAGAGTGAGAATATACAAGGATTAAGAAGGTTTGTGACGAACCTTCTTGCGGACGCGAGGAGGTGGATAATATACATATGTGTCGATGTCGGAATCGTCCTCAGATGAATAATAGTGAGGTGTAGGGATCGTCCAACGAGGGTCGACACACGGCTGCTTGCTTAGATACGGCTTGAGAACAGCCGAACTGAGCTCACTCATATAAATCACCTTGTCCGGACCAGATGAGGACTCCTCAGAAAATTCCTTCTTCGGTGTGTTGAAGGAAACTTTCTTAGTCGGTTTTCTAGAACCTGAATCATTGAGAGGGAGATGAGAGAAACGCGCCTTGAGAGGTTCGGGGGAACTCCTCGAGGAATCAATTCTCGACTTCCTCTCACTAAATAGTCGACTAGAAGAGGGAGCAACTGTGTTTTTATGTGGAGTCAATTTAATCTTGGTTGCTTCCTTTAAAGGTCCGGGACGTGGTGTGGTGCTGACCATGGGTTCCTCATCAGATGAGTCACCATAAAGATTGTAATATTCCTGAAGGGTCAGCACACGGCTCGGGAAGGTGCTAGTGGTCTCAGTCGGCTTGGCATTATTGGGCTCTTGTATCGGATCATCAAAATGGTCAAGGCAGTCAACAAAGGTCATGTCCGACTTAATGATAGCTTCTGATTGTGAGTCCTCCTTAGAAGCTGTCCTGGTGGCGGTGCAAGCAGTTGATGAAGTGAAGATGTGGGGAGTCTCAGAACCAATGGTCGTCCGGGCAGTCGGTCTCTCAGGTGTAGTAGAGAGGTGGAACTCATCTACCTCTCGATGGTCACGACTGTCAGCGGATGTGAGGGTTACCTTAGAGTAAAGTGTATCAAAGAATGGGTGAGGCCGGAGTGCTTCCAATGCTGAGAAATCGATCTCCCGAGTCTCACAATCTATAGACGCTTTAGCTGAGGCTAAGAACGGCTTCCCGAGAACAATCGGAGACTGGGTAAACTCTCCACGGTGCTCGATGTCAATGATCGTGAAGTCGACCTGGAGTAGAGCACCTTGGAAAGTAACGATGACTGAAATATTTCCTCTAGACTGTTTGATGGATCGATCAGCCAGCTGAACGATCTCTCTTGACTTTCTGATTGGCCTGAGTTTGAGCTTGTCAAACACAGAGGTCGGGAGGATATTTATAGGTGAGTCATCATCGATTCTCGCATGGGTGAAAATGGTGTCTTTGATTTCACATTCAACCCTAGGCAACCGCTTCACTCTGCGGATTTTGGTCTTTCTCCCCATCACCAAGGATGTGGCCATAGACACTATGTGTCTTTCAGTCCTTGTTCTTTTCTTACCCGACCTCTTGGGCATCAATTTACTCTTTAAAAATCTCTTGAGGTCGGGGAAGTGATCTATGGCCTTTATTAAGGGAAGTTTAAAGATCAATTCATCATCAAGTGCTTCCCTTAGGGTGGAATCCAATTTTTTTAAATCATTTTCAATTTTTATGTGAATTTTTGGGTTTTCAATTTTTTTGGTGTTTTTGATGGATGAATGATCAGACTCTTGATTGGAGGGCAAGTGGTTAGTAGAAGAGGGAGATAGAATGGACTCCAGCTGTACAGACGGTGTGGGTTCCCTGATGTTTGCTTTGTTTTCAACCTCAAAACTACTCATGTCTTTTCTCACTTTTATACCCAGGCTGGCAGAAATTGATTGTAATATTCCCATGACATCTCTCAACTCGTTACCAAATGATTCATTTTTCTTAATAAGTCTAGAGATGTCATCCTCCACAAAATTCTCATGACAAATCATGCGAGAGTTCTGCTCAAGTGGAGGATACTGCTGAGACTTTGGGTGATCATACTCAACATACCTAGAATCCGGCATGTAATGCTGGGTCGAGTATGGACCACCTAGATGGCAAATATTGGTCGAAGCCACATATGATGAAACAGGGACTGATAAGTCTAGCTCATGAGTCCAATCTTGTGAATGCATAGGCTCTCCAAATGAAGGCTGGTTAATGGAGGCTTGATCACTAAGTCAATCAAGTCTGGGAAATCATGATGTTCAGGCCTCTCCATTCGGCTTGTTTGATCGACCGTGTTATGCCCTAAGTTCAAGTCGGAATGTGTATATATGAGTTGTGGTATGGTCCCTACTTGGGGTGAAGTATGTGGGGGCATATAATTTTGCCAGTCATCTGTCTCAGCAGTGACTTGCTCTTCATTCTAGTCTTTGATTCCTGCAAGCTCTCGGGAGTAAGGACAGTCAGCCCAAGGTGGAAGTGGATCCGTGGTGCTAGAATATGGAGTAGGTGAGAAATGCGAAGAAGTGGAGAAGTCAGTCGAAGTTCTGACTTCATAATCGGATTGAGGTGGAGCTGACCACGGGTAAGGGTCTCCCGTGGGCGGCGGAGGATACATGGAAGAATGAGAAGGTGAAGATGATCGGTATATGATCGATGAAGAATGACCAGAGGTCTCAGGGTATGGGGACCAATATCCCGACATCTTGAAGAGAAGATAATGAATGTAAGTAGAGCGAGGTAGAAAATGCGCAATTACGCAGGATAACACACACGGACAGACACGAAGACAAACGCAAGAGCAAACCCTGAATTCACACTCAACACGGTGAAGGACCCGAAACCGAGTCCAATTAATCTTGTTAATTTTAAGTGTGATTTTTCAAGCAAGATAGCAAGGATTTACGCGGCCTATAGGGAAGTCGGCTCAGAGCCAGATGCGTCTTCCCTGTTTAACCTGTCGCCTAAGATACCGCCGATCCTCCCTTTCTTCGCTCCTATCCGGAGTTGGGGACTCAAAGACGTGCCCCTATCTACCTGCAAGCAGACGGAGGCTGACAAAGCTAGGCCTTGTCGCAGAGTACCGCTGGTTCGCCCCTATCTACCCGCGAAGGCGGAGGCTACTTGGTACATGTCAATGAGCTAAAAGTATCCAACTCGTGATATTTGCTAGGATCAGTTGGCCCGTGATATGGAAGGCGGGGATTTGAGCTCTGCCTTAAGGTGTTCACACACACTAAAGTACCCTCACTCAGCCTGAAAACAAGGTCGGGGTTACTCTCCCGCAAACAAGGGTTAATTTTAGTCAATTTTTTTGGTCCAATTCAATTAGCAGTCCTGATTTTAAAGATTATTTGTCACTGATATTAATCCACACAAGCAATCACGTCTACCATTCAATCCCAATTCCTTTATCCTAGGTTAGAAAACTGAGAGAGAGAGAGAATCGGAAAAAGCCGATGCAATCGAAAAACGATGATGAATGCTTAAGTAAGAAGACTTACAGTGCCTCCAGCTCTCTTCAATGCGGGATGCAGTACTGAATTGAAATTTTACACTATATGCAAATGCAGGCGACAAAAATCCGCTCCTAGACAGGCAGTTCTATTAGCGAGTGAAGAACAAGTTCAATTTGGCTAGATCTGCGGTCTAGGTGCGTCTTTTAAGTGTGATGTGTGGTCCTAAAGATTTACGAGCACAAGCAAATCCTAGAGTGGCTCGAGGAGCTGCTAGTGCAAGCCTAGTCTAAAATTCAAAGCACACAGCAGACGGAGACACGGTTTCACTATGTTTACAATCGCGAGAACCCAAACAGGAACCGCTGTAAATGATGTAGACAATTTTTTTACAAAAATCTTTTTGACGTCCAACAACCGACTTGATCCACGAATCATTGGTCTCCGATGCACCTCGAGATGCGTCGACTTCAAGAAAGCCGCTCCAAGTCCACCAGACCCTCGCACAAAAAGACAAAAAATTATGTCAGAAAGAGATATATACAGAAATGGTCAGAAAAATAATTAAAGAAGAAATGGATAATTACAATGCGGCTCGGGGGTCAGACTACCCGAGTGATTGGAAAACGTAAATCTAATTGTCTAAAATGATCCTAAGCCGTTTGCCTCCCCGGCAACGGCGCCATTTGACGGACTGCGATTGACCTACCCTATTAATGTCGTATCATTGACTAGTGCGTTGCAGTCGGATAAATCCGCGTCGATAAAAAATAACCGCACAAATCGATTAATCGTCGAATTAAATTAATATGCGGTTTGATGTTTATTTAGCCTGGGCAAGTCCCAGGGTTGACTCAAAGAGGCAAAGGAATAACTCAGGGTCAGGTTAGATGGATTAGATTGCAGTTTCCCAAGTGGGATTATTTTTTTTAATTTTTTTATGCGATACAAAAATGCCAAATGCACAAGATGAATGAACTAGGTTATTAAGAAAATCAACAAATTAGCCAAATTTAATTTTATATGAAATTAATCCAAAATGACCAAATTGTATTTCTTTCTATAAACCTAATTCAATGATTAATGCAGAATGGATTTTTTTGGAATTTTTGGGTTTAAAATGCACAAATGGAAAATGCAAACTTTTTTGGGGTTTTTATGCAATTTTTCATGCAAATGATATGCAAAAATTATGAAAAATTTACTGAAAGTTAAATATGATGGACTAAAGCTACATTAATATTTTTTGAATTTTCTGACACTTTTTGATTTTTTTATGAATATTTTATTGAAAATAGAGCGACTACGGGTATTTAATTCCTAATTAATCCCCGAAATTAAATTATGTAGAGATTGATTTATCTCAAATAGAAATTGCAATAATGAATCCAGGAGACTTGAGATTTCTCAAAAATGTTATTCGTGAAATTAATTAAAAATCAATTACAGAAATCACTCAACAATTTATTTTATACACAAGACAACTCCTAATTGGACGAAATTTGTGCAGTAATTAAAGCACACTTAAAAGCATCATTGACAATTTTTTCGCAATTTTTGGAGTAATAAATAACTATGTGCAAATTTCAGAGCTTAAATGGGCAAAATATCATTGATTTTCAATCTCTGAATTTTAATAAATAAATGGATGCTCACAAAAATATAAATAAATAGCCAAAAGATAAATAATTAATTGCTCATCAACTTACTATTTTTCTTTAAATTAAATGATGCAAAATGACTGTCCAACTAATCATGCAAAGTCAGGGTTATCTTTGCAAAACTGAAATTGAAATAATAAACGAACTTCTGTGCACAGGGGCACTTCGGAAATATCAAATACTTGAAGGGTAAAATATGCAATTGTCACAAATATTAAAATAAAGGCAATGACCTTTTCTTCCAAGACAGGGCACACGACGAGGGGGGGCTAGGGCTTGCGGGCGGCGCGAGAGTGGATCTGGACGGCGGTGGGCAACGTCAACGTAAGGGTGGCTCGCGGCGGCTGGCCGCGCTTTGGGCCGGAGGCGGTGCACGGCGTTGACGCGCGCGGTGCGAAGTCGGGGAAGTCGGGCGATCACACGCGGAGGGGCGCGCACTCCTACGGTGGGGGGTGGCATGCGGAGGAGGCGCGGGAGGCGGCCGATCGCCGTGGGGCCACGTGGAAGCTGGCCGCGTCCAGGGGCGGTGCTGCAAGCGCGCTGGAGGCGCTACGTTGGACGGGCGGAGAGAGGAAGGTGGTGGGGCGGCGCCGCTACGAGGTGCAGCGGCGAGTGCCGGCGCGTGGCGGAGATGGGCTGTACGCGGCCTGGAGGGCTGGTAGGGTGACGAGCGGAGGAGGCGAGCCAGCTGGGGACGGCGCACCTGTGGCGGCGGAAGCCACGGGCGATGGGAGGAGCGGAGTCGATGGCGCACCTTGGCGGCGCCGGTGGCTGGAGAGAGGACGGGGGCCGACTGGGGACCGGCCAGGAGGATGATTTTCTCCACCTCCGTCGACACACGACGTGAGGTGGAGCTGGTGGGCTGCAGCGCGACCGCGCGGGCGGGGACGAAGCAGCTTCAAGGTGGAGGGCCGCGGCTGGGAGGTGCTGCCGGAGGATGGAAGGGACGTGGCAGGCGGAGGCCCACAGCGCGGCAGAGCGTGGGTGGAGCTCAGTGGCTGAGAGGCGTGCCGTGCAGCGGCTGGTTGCCGGCAGGCGCGGTGGTGGTGCAGCGATGGAGGACGCACGGTCGTGGAAGAGCTGCTTGTTTTTTTGTGTATTTTTTTGTAATTTTTTTTATATTTTATTTTTTGTAAATAGGGAATAGAAAATGTAATGTGGATGAGATGATGATAGTGAGGGTGGTTGATGATGTGGTTTTTTTTGTTTTTGTTTTGTTTAGAAACAGGAAATGAAATTTGCAGAGATGAGATGATGGTGATGATGATTGGTGGTGATGAATGAAGATGATGAATGATGGTGTTGGTATGTGATGAATTATTTTTAGTGATGAACAAAATAAATAATGTTAGATAAAAAAATTGACAAAGTAAAGATAGAGAGTACTTACCTGTGCGGTTCGCCGAAAGTGGAGCCACTGAGTGCGGCTTTCGGTTGTCGTCGCCTCGATTCGATCCGACGAAAAATCGAAGAAGCTCAGTTGTGATCTGAAGTGATGCACAACGACACGAGGAGGGGTCCTCGTGGATCTCGCCTTGAGGTTGTCGTCGCTCGACTCGTCTCCTAAAGCTGACACCTGAAGGTTTAAAGGGGCTCGACCTCACTTCTCTCTAGAATGGCGGATGAAGAAACAATGTAGGAAGGGATGGGATTATAGAGGAAGAGTAGAGGGAAGTTGGAGAGAATGGAGTGGTGGAGAGAGTGGAGAAAATGGAGGCTTGGAGTAGAAGGCAAGTAAGGGAAGAGGTAAAAGGGGATTAAAATAATTTATTTAATAATATAATATAGTAGGCTACTAAAAATGATTAAAATAATGATAGTAAAATAGTAGTAATAATAAATCCAAAAATAGTAAAAAAATAAATCCGAAAATAAAAAATTGGGGTGACATGTGGCGGCTACAGGAGCGGCCACATGTCGTTCCCAGAAAATTCAAAGATTAAATGTAAAGAAAATCAAAAAGAAATAAGAAAAGGGATTAAATCAAAAAGTGGTCAACACAAAAGTTGCTCGTCTCGACGAGATCTACAATTTTCGTGAAGGGCCGAAAATCAAAGGAGATCATCTGTACAAAATGTATTTTTGGGTGGTACCTTATAGATATAAAATACCGCATTTTATCTTTTGTATTTTTTTGTCATTTTTAAGAGAGAGAAAAATCAAAATAAAAATAGAGAAAATATGAAAAGATTATTTACAACTTAATCTATTTTTTTGGATTTTTAATAATGATGAAAATAAAAAGATAAAATACAGGGGTAAAACGGTCATTTTGTACAATGTACAAAAGGGGCCCAAAACCCAAGTTTTGCATACGAGCTCCGATTTTAATGAAATTAGTCTTGTTTCGAAGGTCTTTGAATGTATATTACTTTAAAAGTGAGTAGACCTCAATCGGACACTATATGAGAGAGATATGTGCATTTTAAGGTTCATGATTTCAAACTTGGATTGGAGTTTTATTGGTTGATTTTACAAGTTAGTATTTTTTAGATATTTTTCTTTAATTAGTGTTAGTAATATATACACAATAGAGTTGGTTTTATTGCATTTGGAGTTAGTATAAAATATATACAAATAGGATATTTTATCTAATATACAGGTGAATATTTATAAGTGAAATTGGCTTCTTATTTAATGCAAATATGAATGCTAAAATACATATGTTATTAATGCATGCATGAATGCTAATTATGCGATATAAGTAGAAATATGCCTCTAATTACTCGGGAACACAGCTCTATTTTCAACTTTTAGAGTGATGAATCGCAGATTCATCAATGGCCTAACCAAGGTCTATACACCGGCGAGCTGGTGTACATATAAGGGCATATGGGCAATACGATCTCTCAAAGGGATCATACAGGTTCACTTATGAACCGGAAGACATGAGCTCACTCATGAGGTATTGGGACCGATCAAATTCCATGCATGGTCATCGTGCTTCAGAAGCATGACATGAATTTGAAGGTATGATATATGCTTTGGGAAAGCATATGATCGATATCGATTCCCAATGACCAAAATTGAGAAACTTAGTGATCAAACTCTGAAGAAGATAGTGTAAAATTGATCTTAATCTTCAGGATGATTATGATTCTTCCAGTATGCAGGATGTACATGTATTAGGAATACCTTAGGGTGATGTGATCATAAACTATTGTATAACCATGACGTTTCCATTCCGAGGGAGTGATGAAACAAGTTTGGATTTTAGTGACTCCTCTCAGTAGAGAAGCAATCTGATCTTGGTCCAAGTGTTGGACATTGGTCCAAATGCAATGAGAAGATTATATTTGCAGTCTTGATTTAATCAAGCATCTGTGGGAGGTCCGTAAGATCTGGATTTGAGATGAGATCTCAACATCCAAGTCGCTATACGTGGAACAATACAGTCGCCCTGTCCTTATCTCCAAGTATCTGCAGAGAAAGCACATTATTCTTAAAGGGGTTCAAGAACAATTCATTTGATGAACTACATATCCAAGCAAGAAGGACTTGATGATTAAATGAGATTTAATTATCAAGCACAATATGAATGAGATTCATATTATGAGAATAATTATCCAAGATAATTAAATAGGACTTAATTGTCAAGGACTAAAGAATGTGGATAATACTATCCATGATATTTGTATATTATAAATGTGATTTATAATATACATATCGAAGAGAGAGAATTTTTTGTAAACAGCATTTGTTGATTATTAATGTGGATTGGATTAACATTAATTAATTAATTGAAAATGTAATTTATAAATTAGTTTGGGTTGTGAATATGATTCACATATTTTTCAATGGCACGATTGAAATATTCATAAATTAATTTGGAATTAATTTGGTGGAATATTTTGTAATAATGGTTATTAAAATTTTATTAAGAAATAATAGATAAAATAAAAAAGGAGAATAAACACCACAAATATAGGTGGCGTCAACCATGGGTGACACCCCCTAAATTTAGGGGTGGTTTATTATTTCCCCTTTTATTATCTAGTTATCTCTTGATAATTAATTTATGTTAAATTAAATTTTGTTGATAATGTTGCAACATATATTTAATTTAAATATAAATTAATATTGTTGGTTTTTAGCCAACAACAATCATGACCATTGATTAATACATAGATCACAATGACCGTTGGATCTATGTGTCCCATGGATTGAGATCCATTGGATCCTAAACTAATATAAAAGGAGGGCTAACCTAGCCTTTCAAGGTACATTATTAAGAGTTGTAGAAGCCTACTACTCTCTCTCTCTCATTCTCGCCCTCTTTCTTTCTCTTCTCCAAGAAGTGGCCGTCCACTTTGTGTTGATAAGGAGAGTCTTTCTTACCTTCGCCTTCGATGACTCGAGGATCTCCTTTCTTCTTTGGGGCTGCTTGTTCTAAAGTAATATGATGGATTTCGTTTGACGAAATCAGGGGATTCATTGCTTAGATCTTCATCGAGGATTGTGGGAGGAACGCTTCTCATCATCGCGCCCGCAAGTGCGTTCTTCATGGATCGGACTTAAGACAGGAGTATCTCTTGTTTGGGATCTCACGATTACAACCACGCTCCAAGAGGTATTCTTTATACTTTGCGGTTTGATGAAACGATCCGAGAAATGTTCTCATGATCATGTGGTTTCATCACTAGATTAAAATTTTTTAATTTCCGCTGCATCTCGCGACTAGTGCGACTGGTCGTCCTGATTGCATACGATGCGATCGACACACTTCCGTGATGTGCTTGAGGATTCTCAATATCCTTCAGTGGGGCCCCTCCACGTCAGGTGAACATGTCAGTTAGGCTCTCTGATGGTCGGATCTCCGTGGCAATAGCTGGGACCTGGGCGAGCTTCGGCGAGGGTGATCAAAGGGCTATCTGGGTCGTTCTATGCACGCAAGGTCCTGCAGGAGAAAGCTCAGACTCGGAGCAGGGCTCCGGTCTGGGTTACTGAACCAAAAACAAAGGGAAGCGACGGTGAATGAGAAGGGAATCTCCGACGAAAGCGATGGACGAGATCTAGAGCCTAATATTGGCTATCCGAGCCAAGATTAGGATGATCAGATGGTGAGGGAAGATGGAGGATGAGCTGGGTCGTTGATCTGAGCGGGTAGATGGATGTGATGAAACTCTAACCGGCTGGTCAGAGCTGGCAAAGCGGCGACAGAGTGTAGATGAAAAATCGAATCAGATAAGGAAGATGAGGATGATGGAATGAACACCTGAGGGTCCTAGTAGAATCCTGAGCCCCAGGGGTGCGGTTGAGGGTGGTCGTTGCCTCAACTTCGCTGCGGCTGGCAGAGGAGCCTTGTCGCGGCGGTATTCCGGCCACGAGAGGCGAGTATCGGCTACACAGCACCTTTTCGACGACCGAAGGCGGCCTCCAATTGTTGTCACCAAAGGGGAGCTTTCTAGGATATCAAAAGGATGTGCGGCGTGAGCTGGGCTGCTGGGAGGTGATGGGTAACTTTATAGCAAATCCCAGGCAATCGGATGAATCGAGTCAGGGAACGCGAACCAAGGAAGATACGCGACTCCCGAGGGATCCGCGAGAATCATAGATCCACTGGGGAGAAGCGGGCTGAAAATTGGAGCAAGAGGGTGCAGAATCCGGTCGGGATAATTGGGAGAAATGGGCGTAAAAACCCGGATCCGTACAAGGGGAGGTCTGGGAGGGGTAGTTGACCGGGGTCAACATCCCTCCTGGACCAATCAGAAAATAGCAAGCCAAAAATACTTGTAAAATCAATTAAAAATAGAAAATGATTTTAAATCAAAAAGTACACAAAATGAAAAATATTTGTTATTTTCTAAAATATTTTTGATGATTTTTATTTATTTTGCAAAAATACCCATGTATATTATATACAGGTATAAAATACCTATGTATTTTGTACAATTATTTTTATTTTCTTATTTTGCACAAATACCCTAATTGTATATTTTATTTATTTACCACATAATATTTGGAGTATAAAAAAATTTTTATTTTATTTTTATTGGTTATTAACAAGTATAAAATAAATAGGTAATGATACATATATACATGTACTATATACAAGGTAAGAGAGAATTTTATTTTGTTTTTATTTTATTTTTTTTAATTTCTGTTTTGATTTTAGAAATATATATGGGGATAAAAACACTTTTTTATTTTTATTTTTGTAAAAATAAATTATATACATATAGGTGGTAAATATGTACAAGGTAGAGTGGCCCTATCTCTCTCTATTTATTTTATTTGGCGATCAGGCCTATGCTGGACCCTCTTTTGGGTTCAGGTCACTCAATATTTATTCTAAATATTTCCTTCTTTTTCTTTTATTCTTTCTTCTTTTATTTTTGCATAAATACATGCTAATTAGTAAATATTAACAAATTCATGCTTATTGCTAATTTATTGTATTTACAACTTTTTACATGATGCTTTGCCAAGATATTTAGCTAAAATAAAAAAATAAAGAGTGATGAATTGGGATTCATCACACATCCAAGGGTCGAGGGATGAAGTGTGTGATACCGTTGGACCAAATGATCCAAGGAACGAGGGTCGAGCAGCAACGGGCAATCCAGATCTAATCTGGAGTGTGGTCAAATGGTTGAAGATGGAGATGAGATGAGATGAGTGGCTGGGATGATAGTGCTAGAGATGGATCGAACGGTCAAGAGCATAGGCGCGGACGTACGACCAAGATTGAAGATCCATGAGGGGATCAGACAGTGTAGGATGGGGAAGAAACCAATGATTGAGATTGAAGGGGAAGTGGGCGAGCAGATGGTGGAAAGTGGAGGGCGCGTGGCAGAAGGGGAAGCATGACATGTGGCTCAACCAGATAGAGCCACGTGGCCCAATAAGGTTATTCTGACGAAAAACAAGAAAAAGAAAGAGATGGATGTTGAATTTGGAAATACTCCAAACATGAAAGTTCTAGATCTCGATGAAATCTACAAGTTCCATGTTGACCAAAAATGCAAAAGAGACAAAACAAAAGAAGAAATATTTTTGTGAGAATTTTTAGAGGTATAAAAACACTACAATTTTTGCTTTTGTTATTTTTTTGTATTTTTAATTTATTTTAAGACTTAGTCATATATAATGATTTATCTGGTTTATCTGGTTTTTATTAACTTCAATTCAAGGTAGGGGGTTAATATCCAGAAATTAATATGATGAAATCGAAGTTCATCACTCAACATCTTCTTACAAGTAAATGTGGTGTGAGCATAGGGCAAGATTTATCTCGCAGAGGTCTAAGACGTGCCAACCAAGTGACTTGCGTTTTTTTTCTGGAACCTCCAGAAGTCAAGATTCTTGATCTGGGATCAACTTGCTGCTGATGATGACCAGATACATGTTCTCTACACCCACAAGGAAAGTATACTTAAGGCCTGTCGGAAGTGTTTTAATTCAAGTTCTGATCTAGCCTGCTTCTTGGTCACTTCGGAAATTATACAGGTTGGGGGATGATATGTTTGAACCTTACCTCAGTCAGTTGTTGTTCAATTGACAAGGTGCCGAATAGATCTACAATGAATTCATCGTGTTTGGGTTGGAGTGAATCATCATAGTCGAAGAGATGCATCAACGAATTTGATTATGTCTCTCAGGTGCAATTGGAGCTTGTGTCGACTGTGCTTTCCTGGTCCTCCTTAGGAGAGAGGAATTCTAGGGTCCAAGCATTATGCAAACAGAGGTGCGTATCTCTTGTCTCTGTAATAAAATCACATTCTTCTTCATGCAATGTTGAATTACTTTCATCGTATATGACTTTAGTCTCCTTGACCATGTCTATTGTAATTTTGTGATTGTTTGAGATGAATGTGATCTTGCTAGACCTGTAGTAAACTATGGCCTCCATAGTATGTAGGAATGGCTGTCCAAGGATAATGGGGGTCTGGAGTAAGGGTGCGAGAGAGTCCATATCAAGGACCACATAATCGACAGGAAACTGCATATCATGCACCTTTACCACAACATCTTCCAACAAACCTCGAGGTCGTTTAACAGATCGATCCACGAACTGCAAGATCATGTGTGTTTGCTTCAATGGACCCATCCCGAATTCTTACAATAATGAAAAGGGCAAGAGGTTGATGGAAGAACTACTGTCAAGAAGAGTATACTCGAAGACTTGGTTAAATATCTTGCATCTGATCATAAGTGCTCCTTTTTCTAGCTTCTTTTGACGGAGATTGATGATGGTTGCGACTGTGACCATGGTGAGGACATGCTTGTCTACATGCCAGCGTCTGTTGTTGCGCGTTACCTGATGCTTGTTTGTACATGCCTCCTTCAACCCTTTATTTATAACGAGCTTGTATTCCATGGCTTTCAATAATGGCATATCAACGGTCAAATTATTAAGGATATCCACAACTCTAGAATCATATAATGCACTTTTTCTGTTTGCAATTTTTTGGATTTTCCCATTGCATCAGGAAAATGAATATTTACATTGCTGAAATTAAAAAACAGTGTTCTTATTTGTAACATGACTCATATCAACAAAATTATGTACATCTAGATCACAAAAAAGATGTACAAGCTCGAAGTGAAGATTCTACTACTGGTGAACAAGCAAAAGGTGATGTCTTTGCTCCGTCGACTAGCGTAGAATTGGTTGTTGCTAGCGACTCCTCCATGGTTGACGTGGCGTCATGTCGACTACGATAATATTTTTGTTTTGTTTTGTTGCATTCTGATTTCCGATTCCCCTCTTGTTTTAGAACTTAAGGTCAAAACAGAAATTGGGACTGAACGATAGATGTGTTTGTGTGTTCAGATAAATTTTAAGTGATAACCTAACTCTAAATTGGGACTGAATTGAGCATGTCGATTTTAAAAAAATAGGAATAAAAAGAACCTTGTTCATGGGTGCATGCCCTCATTGTTTGATTTATTGCAAGTGAGAGAGAGACCACCCTAGGATAGAGCCAAGTCAGGATTTCTTACGTACTATTAGTTCTTTATTTTTAGACCATTAGCTACTTTTCCGTGAGGAATACGGGTAACCGGTTAACGGTCCGGACTTCCTTAGTAGAGTGAGAGGTTTAGAGGGTGCATTAGTCCTCAAAGAACTGGTAGCCGTATTTATACGGTCTGTACTTACTCCTATACTGGCTGAAAGTAGGTCCAACTAATTGTAAGAATCGAGCCAGTCTGTAGGAAAATACGGACATCTAACAGCTCGTTAATCTTTCCAAGATTGCATTTATCACCAACTAAAATTGACCAGTAATTCGGTCGAACCTTTACGACCATCACTTGTTGAGTTGGTGAAATTGAGGGTTTGAATTGCATTTGTAGTATGTAAATTTACTCCGCACATTTACGTGCACTGTAGAACTAACACCTCATTGAACATCGTCTTGTAATCGATTCTTTTTGACATCGAAGATGACTAATTGGGGGATATTTATTCAGACTTTGCGAATCTCTCCTTGAACCCTCCAAGAAGTATGTCTTCAAAGGTCCATGCACAACTTGGACCAACCTGGACTCATGACCCTATTAAGCCCATGATCACCCACTCTCGGGATGGTTACTCTCAAACCATGCCCTTCCTCTCTTCCCACCTCACTGAGGAAGACCTTCGCCTTGGTGAGTATATCTTGATTCATAAATCCTCTTCTAATCAAGAACACATTGCTGATTCAGGACTTAAAGAAGATTCAAGTAAAATGCCTCCAAAGAAGAAAGAAGAGGAAGAAGAACAACATGAAGACCCCGATGAGAATGGTACTTGCCAGATTAGCTGCATCTGAGCAGCAATACGTACTACTTCGAGCTCACTTAGGATAGCTCAATGTTGGGGTCGAACTACCAATGGATGCGGCGTATAACCCTGGACAATAGCAAATTCAGAATTATTTGAGTCCGGCCGAACCTGAAGTTGATTTTGAGTTGAAGTCGCAGTTTCTGAACTTGTTGTCATACTTTAATGGGAATACTTCTGAGGAACCATATGCATTCCTAAGGAACTTTGAACTCATCTGTGCTAACTTCAGTCATCCTATGGTTAGCCATGATTATATTAGGCTCATAGCCCTTCCTTCGTCGAAGTCGCCTCTTCAAGAGACGACTTACTAACTGTACATAACAAATAAATTTTTTGACGACTTCCCAAAGGCAGTAGATTTATTACCTTACCCTAAGACAAACTTTCCTCTAAGAGACCTAGATACAGGGATGGAGGGAGGTATGGGCTGGTGGGGGCTAAGCCCCCCCCCCAATCATGGTGAAATTGCTATGATATATACTTATTAAATGGTAGTTTAATAGCAATTTCTCCAACAAAAGATAGGTCAAGCCCCCCCAAATCATTTTAACTTCTTGTATATCTTATAATTTAAGGGCAAATAAAAAATTTTACCACATTTTGATTCAATCGGAACGTGCATGCCATTCCCAATTCCTAACCGTTGCCTTTCTATTTTTAGAAGGTGGGAGACGTTTGGCATTCCCTTTGCCAAATTAATCTCCATATTTCTTTCCCTATATTAACCAATAATAATCAATTATCCCCTCCACAAACTTATCACGCACGAAATTGTCGCTCGCGAGGATGCACGAACAAGGAACAAAGTCATAAAGGGGGAGGTGTGACGGACATCTCTTTATCCAGATTCGTGTTCCTGCGATTGAGCTCGAGCACGTGAATCGGAGGTACACACAAGCAAAGATAATCAATCATCAATCTTATCTTATTTAATTTGTGCATCTTGTAATTTTGAGGTTCACTGATTTTGGGGGATGAATCTTGAATGGCCGACTTCCCACTTCTTAATCTGTTTTATTTCTTCATTTTAAACCGGTTCCGAAGTTGGAGATTATGTGGCAATCTCGGAAAAAAATCGGAGTGACTATGGAACATTGCGAAGTATATGAACTGACAGTGTGATTTTTATAAAAAAAATCATATTGTTGTTATTATATCTTCCCGTTCACACATGTTTGATCCATGTTACTGTAGAATCCTTTTGTGAATAAGTCTGTTTCTCATATAATAGGTACTGGTGACTTCTTTTGGATTTCTGTGACAGTTTTTTCTCAAGTAATGTGTGTATAAACTTACAATACTTGTGGATCACTTGAAGGAATAAAGTGTTGCCTTTTGTTTCCCTTCGGATTTGCTTGGTGGATGAGCTGTGGGTATGCGATGACTGTTTGTTATTCAAAACTAATCGAATGCTAGTAAATGATGTCCTGTGGACTCTAATTGGAGGGAGACATGACCTTCGCAAACACATGATCTCTAAACGGTGGTTTTATGTGAATGTTAACTTTAAAATGGATTAGATGTGGACATGGGGTGACTATTATTTTAGATTTAAATGGATTAGATGTCACTAAATGAAGTCATCATGACTTCAGATCGAGAGATATGTGACATTTTTTTAGGGGAAACATGTTTTGTTCAGATGGTATTTGTATATCCTTTATTTAATCTCTTTATATCCTAGAGCCATGTCATGAAAAATAATGCCTCAGCCTACATGCCTCAAGGCTCAAAGCATACATCTCAGACGACTGCAGTTATACATGCGCTTCAACTGGGTCATAGGTGAGGCAATACAGAGGTGTAAGTTTTAGTTTTGGATCTTTAAGTGTTCTTTTAGCATATTCCCACTTCATTAATGCAAAAAATTCAGTGGGAATTTCAGGCTGGATCATACCCCCTCCCCTTGAAATCAACTTTGATTCCTTCCATGTGAGAAATAATCTTGCGGACTGGTGTATGATTTTGGGGGAACTAATTACTATTATTAACTTCTATAAAATCAAATAAAAAATTATAGTGGTTCTTTCAATTTTAGTTGTAAAGAATGTTAAGCACAATATTATTAATCATGATCTCTTCATTTTTTGGTTCGAAATTGATAAATTTGGGTGGAGGTATTCATGTTATTGGCTTGGTCGGGTTAAACCCAAATCACTCAAATTGCAAAAGGTGAATGTTGTCATTTAAGAATTATGCATGTTATATACACATGTATATATGTGGGTCTATATGCATGCATAAGGAGAAACTCTTTCAATATAGAAAAGAGTTCTAAAACATAGTCGTCAGTCGTTCCCTTTTTTGTTAATATTATTTCTTGATTTCTGTAGGTGTCTTCTACATACCATGACAGCTTGTGAACTTATAATTTTTATTATTTGTATTAAATGTCATATCTAATGTTTATTTTTATCGCTTTTAATTTATGACTTTTAGATAAAAAATGTCAAAGAGAATGATTACCACCTATTTCTCTAAGGTGAATGAGAGTGCTTCTCAAGAAATTTTACATGAGTCTAATGATTCTAAAGAGGACGAGTCTCCACAATATAAAGTCTCAAGGGTAGAAATTTCAAATACTGATGTTATATCAGTAAAAAGAGATCCAGGATTGCGTCAAATGATTTGGCAGTATCCACTGGAGAAGAGAGAAGATGTTATTCGCTCTTATATATGTGGGACCTTATCAGATTGTCATGGAAAATTATCCATATAGTATTAGTGGAAAACAACGTCGGCGATTTCAAGCGTCGTGGTTTAAGTATCATGCATGGTTAGAATACTCTCCTTCAAAAGATGCAGCATTTTGTTTTTCGTGCTATCTTTTCTATGGTAAAGCTAATTCCAAACATGGTACAAATGCCTTTGTTATTAAAGGATTTCGGAATTGGAAGAAGGTTAATGATGGAAAAATTGCCCATTTATTAGTCACGTTGGAGAGAAGGGATCATCACATAATATGGTTGAAGAACGTTGGAGGAATTTAGTGAATAAAGCACAATGCACCGAAAAATAAAGAAGTGGATAAGGTTGTTTTGGAAAATGCACCGAAAAATGCTAAATATACATCTCCTGATTTCAAAAGAAATTCTTTATATAATAGCCAACAAGGTTAGAAATGACATTCTTGTTGAGATCGGAGATGCGGCATTCTGCGTCATAATTGATGAACCTAGAGATTAATCAAAAAGAGAGCAAATGGCAATTGTTCTTAGATTTGTAGATAGAAGCGGTATCTTACGTGAAAGATTTTTTGATCTACTTCACATCCCTGATATAAGAGCTGTGACATTAAAAGATAAACTTTTTGAAGTACTCTTACAAAACAACCTTGATTACAAAAGAATTAGAGGTTAAGGTTATGATTAAGCAAGTAACATGCGTGGTGAATGGAATGGGTTGCAGGCTTTGATTATGAAGGATTGTAAATATGCTTTATTACATTCATTGCATGGCTTATCGCCTTCAATTGGCTCTTGTTACAGCTTCAAAAGAAGTAATCCCTATCCATAAGTTCTTCAGTAAACTGAGCATTGTTGTCAACATTGTCAATGCATCTTCTAAGCGTCATGATGAATTACAAGCTACTCAAGCAGAAGATGTTCCATATCTACTTTCTATTGATGAAATTCAATCAGGTACTGGACTTAATCAGATTGGTACACTACAACGTCCAAGTGAAACTCGGTGGAGTTCTCATTACAGATCTATATGCAGTTTTATCAAAATGTATAGTGCAGTGTGTAAAGTACTTCTGACAATAATAAATGAAGGTGATAATTATTTACAACGTGGCGAGGCAGATGAAGCATATGGAGCTGTGACCTCTTTTGAATTTATTCTCATTTTGCATATAATGGAACATGTCATGGGAATTACAGAAGATCTATGTCAAGTTTTACAATGGAAGAATCTAGATATTTTGAATGCATTGCAACTCGTTTCATCCACAAAAGAGCACCTTCAAAAAGCACGAGAAGATGGTTGGTATCCATTATTCGAAAAAGTTGTATTATTTTGTCAGAAACGAAGTATTGATGTTCCAGATGTAAATTCTTTATATTCTCGAAGCCGAACTAGATCTAGTGGTCAAACACAACAAGTTACATTACTTCATCACTTTCGAATAAATAAATAAATAAATATATATATAGCTGCTATAGACTCCCAATTATCAGAATTAAGTAGTCAATTTAGCGAGAAAACTACAAATCTTCTTACTCTAAGTGCATCTTTAGATCCTAGAGATGATTACAAGCTATTCGATAGTATGAATATATGCAAATTAGCACAAGAATTTTATACTGCAGATTTCACAGATCACGAGTTGATATTACTAGAGAAGCAGTTGATACATTACAAATCAGATGTCACTACACATGAAGCTCTCAAAGTATCTCAAATCTTGCAGATCTTTGTCAAAAATTATCAGAAACAAAAAAAAAAGCAGAGATATACTATTTGGTTGATAGATTGATCCGACTTGTGTTGACACTTCCTATCTCTACTGCAACGACTGAGAGGGCATTTTAAGCTATGAAGATCATAAAATCCATGCTTCGTAATAAGATGGAAGACGATTTTCTCAGAAGTTCTATATTAACTTATATTGAGGAAGACATTGCAGAGAAGATCTCCGTAGAGTCAATTATTGACGAGTTCGATTTAAAGTCACGAAGAGCACGATTTTAAGTAATTTCAGAAATAGGTATGCTTGATCTCCTTTTCCCTTTGTTCAAATTTATACTTCTTTATATGAGTTTTCTCATTTAAGCATTATATGAAATATCAAAGATATCATGATCGATAGAAAGAAATTTGTTATCGTTTTAATTTTATATCAAAAAGTAACTGAAAAATACAATATTTGGATTTTATTAATTTAAAAGGTATTATTATTCTACAATCCTTTAGATATGTAAACTATCTAGTCCAATCTAACCCCTCCTAAGTTTAAATTCTGGCTTCGTCCCTGCCTAGATAGTACATATTTCCTTTGAACTAGCTGCTTTAGGATTTAATACTTCCATTTATGCGGTTGAATCAGCTTGCAATTTCTTCTTCCATTTCATACAAGAACAACTCCATTCGGGCTGCTGGGATTTGGAACAAGTGACCCAGCATTGAGTGCTCCAAAACACAGACTTAGGACGACCTCTCATATGTGATCAAAAGATTAAAAAACACATCTCCGGCTCGATCAGATCAAGAATTTAAGCTCCCAACATAGTGGTGAATCTGCAATTGTGGGTAGGAGGAGAATGGTTTACAGCAGCAGTGGGTGGAGTAGGGCTTTGGGCAACGTCAGGACCTTCGTGGGGAACGCCACGGGCGGCCTCAGAGGCGGTACCAACATCGCCTCTTGGGCCGTTGCCGGCACTTTGGCCTACTTCCTTTGGGTCAAACCCTCCAGAGACCTCCGCAGGGAGCAGGAGGTTTCTTCTTCTTTTCTTTCTCCTTTTCATCCTTCGTAATATATTTCTCTGTTTTCTTAATATTGGGCCTTCTTTCTTATCAGGAGAGAGCAGCCTTGGCTGCAGCTTCCGATCCTTATCGATATATCGAAAAAAGAAAACCCATTCCTGATCCCCAGGTACCCTAATAAGTTTTGTAGAACGCCATTTTATACATGTGATTTTCAATTCAGATACACGTTATGCATTCCATTGGCTGTTTTAACCAGGAAAAAGGTTTGATCTATGGGAAGAAAGTTGAAACGAAGAAACCAGAGAATTGAACAGTTAGAACGAGATTTAACTGCAAGGATTTTGGTATGCAAATGATTACTGCGTCATCTTTCAATAATGTTTAGATTTGTTAATTGGATGGGGGGTTTTTGTACGCAATAACGAATACAAATTCAGCTATTGCAGTTAGTTTGGATTGATAGCTTGTAAAAGCAAGCAAGCAATAGTCTTTGATGCGTAAAAAGGGCACTGAAATTATTGCGTTTTCTTCCTCTTTTCATTTGAGTGCACTTACAGCATTGTGGCTGATTTCAGGCTCTAGCATTTAACTTCTAAGTTGCTAAGATTTGACTTTTTCTGTTACTTAATACTTTAAGCTCCTCTTTTCTATGAGATGAAGGATGATTACTCAAACACGGTACAGTAAAACCACTTATGCACTAGAAATAAAGAAAGAAGTGTACGTGTTCTAGTTGTTTAAACCTGCAATTAACCAATAATTTGTTCCGTGAAAAATAATATTTACTTTTGTCATTCCTCTTGAGAACAACTTTTTGCTCGTTTCGTGCCAGATAGGTTATTAACTATCCCCAGTCCTTTTGACTTAGTTTTGGCTTCAGACATGACATAAAGAGCTCTGTTGGTGTTGCGTTGCAGTGATTTCTCTTATGGGCCTTCTAATAACTAAGTTTGAACATAAAATATACATTGCTCTATCACAAAATCAGCAAATCTTGAAAAAAGGAGCACCATCTTTAATTTACATATAAAACCCCAAAAGGTTATATGACTCAAATAAAATAGAAACACAATAACTTTAGCACTCCCCCTCAAGTTAGGGCATATATGTCGATCACACCCAACTTGGTAATAAAACACGAGAAGTGTTTCTTCGGTAGCGCCTTTGTGAAGATATCTGCAAGCTGAAGTTCTGTGGAGATGTGTGGAGTAGTGATCCTTCCTCCTCATATTGCATCACGAATGAAGTGACAATCACCCTCAATATGCTTGGTCCGCTCATGGAATAGAGGATTGGTGGCGATGCACGCAACAGACTTGTTGTCACAATATAAAGGTACAAGAGAAACAACTGGGAGTCCAAGTTCCTGTAAAAAGGGGACAAACCATGCCATCTCATAGGTGGCTTGGGCCATTGCCATGTATTCCGCCTCTGCACTCAATCTGGATACCACTGCTTGCTTCATGCATCGTCAAGTAACTAGGTTGTCCCCAACGAGCATGGCGTATCCTGTAGTGGATCGATGATCCTCAAGTGAATTAGCATAGTCAGCATCTGTATAGGCGGAGACATTAGTGTGACCATTTACCCCATAGAAGAGACCATGCTGGATGATTCCTTCAAATATCAAAGGATCAGAAGAACATTCTGCTAATGACTATAAATGGGTCTCTACTAGCTGGATCTGCTCACAACATATGATATATTTGGCATAATAATATGAGATAGAGAAGTTTACCCACTAGATTTCTATACCGTGTAGTTTCTTTAAACGTAGGATCAATAGATGTGTAATGTTTTCTTACTTCTGCAGGGATGTCAGATGGTTTGCATCCAAGTAGTCCGGCCTCAGTAAGAATGTCTAGGCAATACTTCCACTATGAGAGATGGAGTCCCTTTATAGTACGTATTACCTCAATGCCAAGAAAGTAACGGAGTTGTCAAGATCCTTCATGACAAAGACCTTCTAAAGGAATGTGTTGGTCTCTAAAATGCCAGCTTCATCATCTCTACTGACAAATATATCATCAGTATAGACAAAAAGTACCACGATGCCAGTAGACCTTCGTCTAACGAAGATAAAGTAGTCAGATGACATCTTATAAAAGCCAAGAGTGTTAACCTCATCTATGGCTTGTCACTAGCCATGATCCTGCAGTGCACTATGATGATCTCTGGGAACAGAAGTAACCATAAGGTTATTTGCAAACCTCTTGTCAAAGCTAGATAACCCATCGGTAGAAGTAAAGTGTCATATAGGGTGAAAAGTACATTGCCTTTTTTTGTTTGCGAAGAGCTATCAGAAACTCCTCAGGCACATCTAGGGCAACACTGGTGGGAGTACCGAAAGATGGCATATCATCCTACAAAAAGGAACATGCAAAGGCATAGAAGCATGTGCAATGATATGCTTGCATTTATAGACGATCGGTAAAGGTGGTGGATCCAAAGGTGTGTCACCCACGATTTGTGTAAATAAGTTAGTATGCTCAAAGGAAGTGACATCCACAGAAATATAATATCGATGCCCAACATGATCATAACACCGATAGCCTTTCTGGATGTGAAAGTACCCAAAAAGATTCACTTGATAGCCCTAGGTGATAATTTGTCAGTTGCATGGAAGTTGTGAACAAACGTGATGCACTAAAAATCCTCAGTGGTAAAGTAAAATGATATTCAATGAGATGTTGTAGAGAGAAACGAGTGCCCCCTTTAGGACAGAAGACGGGACTCTGCTTATGAAATGAACAACAATAACGATGACGTCTCCTTAACAGTACTTGGGAACATTGAACTGAGTAAGGAGAGGCCTAACAATATATAAAAGATGTCCGAGTTTCCTCTCCACTACCCCATTTTGCTGAGAGGTATACAAACACGATGTTTGATGAACAATCCCTTGGGAGGCAAAGAAAGACGTCAAGTCTTGTTGGGTGAACTCATGAGTATTGTCACTTCGAATAATTTGAACACATGCAAATAAAGAAGTTTTGACTATTGAAAGAAATTCTTAACAATCTTATTAATATCTGAACGTGATAAGACCTTCCTTTATTAGATAAACCCAAGATGATATGCTATAATCATCCAAAAAGACAATAAAATACTAATGACCACTCAAAGTTCAGACCGGACAATGTCCCTAAACATAACAATGAACTAAGCCAAAAAGAGTGGTACGACGCAGCTTAACACAAATGAGAAAGAAGCTTAATGATGTTTTTTGAACTCACACGTCTCATATAGAAAGAGCTTCAGAATAGAGAGTTCATGGAACATCATGGAGAGAGCTTTAACGGACAAATGCCCAAGGCATATGTGCCATCAGAACAGGTCTTCGAAGATGGATGTAGCACCGTCAAACTTAGAATCCGAGGGTACGTCAAGATAATAGAGCCCATTCTTCACATGCCCCTACCAAAAATCTGCTTTGTCTGGATGTCTTGAAAATAGCAACATAATTCATCAGATATCACATGGCAATTAAGCTCAATACACAGTTTATGATCAGACAATAAGCTAAGAGGGAAATCAAGAGCACAATGAACCCCATGCAGTTGGAGCTTCGAGGAGAACTTTATGGTTTCGATGGTAGTAATATATGAGTGAACCCCGTTGGTGACTCAAATCGACTTCATTGATGAAGAGGGTTTGGAAAAGGTTAGTAGACTGCCTTCTCTTGTCAAATGAGTAAACACTCTAGAGTCAATGATCCAAGCATGAGCAGTAGTGGATCTAGCGGTTGCAATGTTGACTACTGCACATGAAGTGGTAGCCAAAGTAGCATTAATAGTCTTACTAGTAGAAAGAGTGGGCCCAGTGGTCTGGAGGATCTGCATAAGACGAGAGTAATCAATAACATTGAGTCGGATCGCTTGTCTACTGGAATCTGGATCAGAAGATGCCTCTGTAGTATTGTAGGTGTTCTCATAGGCATTATTGACTAGATAATGAGGTAAGTCAAACTTTTACCAGCATCATTTATACATATGATTCCAGCGACCATAGTGAATACACTGTAGGTACTGAGGAGCAATAGTATCTTGTCCACATTCATGTCTAAAACAGAAGTTACGCCTATGACCAAAGTCACGTCCACGATCGTGGTCAAAGTCATAACCATTAACTCCTCGGAAGCGTGTCGTTCTCCTCTCCCAGATGATGCTAGGTGGGCAGAGTTTTCAGTGAGAGGTAAAGTAGAAGATCGTGCAACAGATTTCTCTACCTCTTTGTGTCGTCCAAATATGATTTTCATCGATGGGAAGGTGTCGGATATCAGAAATCGCTCCTTCAATGCTTGATATCTAGGATACAATCCATTAAGAAAATGATACACCTGCTAGTGCGACGTTCCTGTACCTGTTTGGTACAATAGGAAGGTTGAAAGATCGCAAGCTCCTCATACATGCTAGTGATATGCCTGTAGTACTCAACTAGGGTAGAGTCACCTTGAGATGCAGATCAGATCCGCCTATATATGACAACGAGGCAAGACTTAGTTGACTTCTATTAGAGCATGCGTCACATGCAGAAATAAGTAATTAGATCCCTTCAGGGTCCAATTACCACATCCACAAGTTTAGTCTCACATCTACTGTTAGTGGAACTTCGATCAGTCTACGAGACTATATAAGAAGCCCAGAAAGATGAATTAATATCAACCCTTTGAGGTGATTCTCCCGTAGTTTCATCCCGCTCCTTATGGAGTAGGGTTCCACGTTAAATCCCGACGTTCTTCCTTGTTATTTATTTCTTTATCTCTAATACGCTTCCTCCATATCATTTTCACTATGGTATTAAAGCGAGTTCGATTCTCGAGGATTTACTTTATGTCTGTGATTTGTTCGAGATTCGATAACATAGCAGATTCGATTCTTGATTATTATTATATATTATTGTGATTATATACTTGAAGTTTTTTATGTTAGCAATTGGTTCAAATTCGAGTTCTAGGGTTTCTTCCCAAACCCTAATTTTGCACAATTTATGATCATAGAAGGTTCAATTCTAGTTCCGAAAATTGACAGCATCTTCAAATTCTAGGGTTTATGGATCCTAATCTTGTACGAAATTATTCAAGATCCTGAAGATCATCACCATGTTTTCGTATGATTCTGGTCAGATTTTGGAATAGATTCAAGTTCCAGTTCATGGAACCCTAGTGCGGCGACGTCTTCCTCTCCCAACCGCTTCTCCAGGCCACCATCTCTAGCACTCTAAACCCATCTCAGTTATGTGAGTCCTCCAGGTTCAGCCAATGCTCAATGATGTTGGGTTTTCGTGTGAAAACCGAGATGTAGTTCCAAAAAAAGAGGAAAAGTCGGGAATCCCTTTCTTAGCAAGAACGATCAACACCAGGATCGCCTCAGTAAGCCATCTCCAGTTCAGATCTTTGATCAGGTGATGCACCCATCTCAGGTGAGGCTCGTGCACGACATCCATCCCCTAGAGATCTTCAGGCGAAACCCTAAGCACATAGTTCAAGGCGAAGCCCACCTCCTGCACAAGTTTTATGCAGCAACGGTGCTGACACTGTTTTTCCAGTCCAGGTAGCCATCTTCAATCCACGCGACGAGGACCCAACGACGACGACATGCATACCTAGGTAGAGATAGGACTCTCGAAAGGACCCCCAAGCAACAGCCCCCCCTCCAGGCATCGCACCACTCCCCTCAAGGCCTCCCTTGCGGAACTCCTCCTTGATGAGAACCCTCATATCGTGAAGGCAGAAAAAGGGGTTTGATACCCCTTCATTTAAATGAAAGAGGGTGCAAATTTAAGGCCTCAATTGGATTCCTGCTACAATATAAAAAAGAGGAGAGCCTCTATTTCTTTGATGTCCAGCGGGCCCAATTCTAAAAAAGAAGGAAAAGGGTCCACTAGTGGGCTGTTGAAAAAAGGGGAAAAGAAGCGAGATATTTAGGCCCGATTTAAGTTGTGATTTCAAAAAGGAGAAGATTTTTATAAAGGCATGTACCAAAAAGGGGAGGGGGAAGAAAAACCGTATGCGAAAAAAATGTTTGAAAAAAGGAGAAGGCTATATAAAAAGAAGAATCAACCGAGAAAAAATTATTTGAGGTTGATTTTTTGTCTCCTTATCTTTAATTCTTCTCCCAACTTGGTCGATATAATTTATTTCAACCAGTATTGGATAAGAGGGGAATATTATGTAGAGATCTACAGATTGTCAGATGCAGGCTTCCAGATTTTAGACTCTACAATTCATATTTAGACTCTACATATTGTTTCAGAGTCTATAGTTAAAGACACACACATGTGTGTTCATTATTTGAGAGGTCTCCATACTTGATCTAATCGATTCAAGGTTTTCATGTGATCTACAGGGACTCCAGAGAGACCCCATTCTTTAAGCCTTTGCGGGTTTAGGGTTTTCGTATGGATTCATAGGGACTCCAAAGTAGAGATCACATTCTCCGAGTCTTATGGGAGATACTCAGTTCTCTGACGATTTCACTTTCAGTCTCCATTCTCCAGCATCCGTGGACTCCAACGAGGATGTTATCACGACCTTTTTTCTAGTTCAACCCTTCAGAGAGATTGAGTAGCTGCGGGCTAGAGTTCTGTAGGTGGAGACTCATTCCAGTTTCAATGACTCTAATAGGTGCAGTACAGAGCACACGTTCTCCGACGAGGAGACCTTGTTCAGTTCATACTCCAGCCCTTCAGTTCCTCCTCACTAGCATGTCATAAGAAGCAATGTCTTCAGCATGCAACCATTAGAATATACGTTGAGTTGATATTGTTTATAGCATCTTGTATTGCGAGTAAGAGATTTTTTTCTATTTGTCCAAGCTGAGCATTGCATGCTCCATCTTGACGGGAAGTGTTAGAGTATGCGTCATATGCAGAGATGGGTAATTAGATCCCTCCCAGGTCCAATTACCACATCCACAAATTTAGTCCCTCATCCACTGTTAATGGGACTTCATTCAGTCTGTAGGGCTATATAAGAAGCCCCACAACCATTGTTTCATTTGAGAAAGATGAATAAAATATAAACCCTTTAAGGCAGTTCTTCTGTGGTTTCACCCCACTCCTTATGGAGTAGGGTTCCACGTTAAATTCCGATGTTCTTTTGTGTTCTTTATTTCTTTATCTCTAATATACTTTTGCAATATCATTTTCTACAACTTGTGGGAGTAGGTCTCCTCAAGATCATCCCACATCTCTGTTGAGGTGAAACGGAAAATTTTATTCCTCATAGCCCTAAAGCTCTCTTATATAAGAGAAAAGCTCTATGGGAAAATTACATAAGACAGACTGGAGAAATAACAATTACAAATAAAGACTAAGGAACATGGGAATCTCAACACTCCCCCTCAAGCTGGAGCATATATGTCTATCATGCTTAGCTTGGAGCAACAATGATGAAAAGGGCCCCTTGCAAGAGCTTTGGTAAACATGTATGCAGTCTAATCACATGAAACAACTTAAGAAGTGGAAATCAGCCCCTTTTGGATCAAATCACGAGTGTAATGACAATCTACTTCAATATGTTTTGTTCTCCCGTGAAACGCTGGATTCTTAGCTATAAATAGCGCTGCCTGATTATCACATTGGAGTTGCATAGGAGAAGGCACCTCAATAGTTAGGTCAGTCAGCACAGATCTGACCCACATCATTTCCGTACTCCCTTGGGCAATAGCCCTATATTCAGATTCATCGCTGGAACGAGTAACAACAGTTTCTTTCTTACTTTTCCATGATACTAGTGAGCTACCAATAAACACAGTGAAGCCTGAAGTGGACTTCCTGTCCTTGGGACATCCAACATAATCTGCATCTACACATCCAGAAACTGTGAGGGATAGGATGCAAACGAACGAATACGAATGCGAATTCAGGTCATACCATAACCATATCCATATTATTTTACGAATACGAATACGGATACGAATGTTACACGAATGTAAAAAATCAGGATCCATATCCTCAAAATACGAATACGAATACGAAACGAATCTTTTACGAACGAATACGAATATTAAACGAATGTTAACTTTAACATGAATATTAAATTATAAATAAAAAATGTACCTAGATTATTTGGTGACCACTTCCACATAACTTCCGTCTTTTGTTTAACTACATTCCATGATTCAAACAAGCAGCATGTGGTGTATAAAATCTACATTATATACCATAATATTAGAGATCCTCTCGTGCAATCACATAAGAAAATGATAGAATGTAATGAACATTATAAGATAAAGATGTTATACCATATCGGCTGCAACGAAGGGAAGAGGGCGGGCGAGGTGAGGTAGCGGTTGCAGCGAAGGGGGAGGAGATGGTCGGCACGAGGGTGGGGCTGGTAGCATGGGGCTGCAAGGGGGCAACGGGCGGATGGGGGGCTGCAAGGGGGCGACAACAGGGCCGCAGGGGGAGGAGAATCGGGAGATGGTCAGCACTGGATGGGCATAGCGGCAGGGGGCTGCAAGAGGGCAGTGGGCGGCAACGGAGTTGTAGGGGAGAGGAGATGGCCGGCACGGGGACTGCAACAAGGGCGGGGGGCTGCAGGAGGAGGCGGTGTTGGGTGGTGAGCGATGGGCGGCAACGGGGCCGGCCGCAAGGAGGAGGTGGCGGTGGTTGTCTGTAGGGGTGCCGAAGGGGGGTGGTGGGCGACAACAGGGCCGTAGGAGGAGGAGATGGCTGGCAGAGCTGGGGTGGCCTTAGGAGGAGGTGGTGGGCGACAACCTGGGGAGAAGGAAGGGGGCGCAAGGGGGGGAGGGGGGCGGTAGTGGTGCAAGGGGGTCGGAGGGGGTGGTAGGGCGCAAGGGGGCGCAAGGGGATGGCGGTGGCGCAAGGGGCGGCAGACGGCGGCAGGGGCATGGCGCAAGGGGGCGGAGGGGGGCGGCAATGGCACAAGGGGGCTGGAGGGGGCGGCAGTGGCGCGAGGGGGCTGGAGGGGGCGGCAGGGCGCAAGGGGACGGGCCACGGTAGGCTGCAAGGAGGGCGGCGACCGGCTGCAGGGGGGCGGAGGCCGATTGCAAGGGGGAGGGAGGAGAGAGGTCGGGCACCTCGGGGGTGAAGGGGATTTGGCGTCCAGTGTCGGCTGGGGCTGTGGGGTGGGGTAGGCGGCAGGGGATTTTTTTGAGGGAGAGGAATAAACCTTAGGTTCCTAACCCTAACCCATTAACCCAAGCATATATTTTAAAATATAATATAAATAAAGAATATTCGTATTCGTAACCGTATCCGTAATTTTGTTCGTATTCGTATTCGTATTCGTATTCGCTAACTAAGGATTCGTATTCGTATTCGTATCCGCAAAAAATTTGTTTCGAATATTCGTATACGTATTCATATTCGCCTGTTTTAGAAAAACAAGATCCATATCCTCTTGAAAACGAATAGGAAAGCGAACGAATACGAATATAACTGCATCCGTTTGCATCCCTAGTGAGGGATGTATCCCTTCTGAAAAGAAGGCATGCACCTGGTGAAGACTTCAGATATCTTAAAATCATGCACACTGCATCCATATAAACCTGTCTGGGCTACTCCATAAACTGGCTAACCCTGTTTACTGCAAATGATATATCAGGCCTGATAATAATGAGATATAATAATTTTCCTACCGGCTCTGTATCTTCTTTTATCCACTTCTTCAGAATCATCATCACAGAGCCTAGCATTAGGGTCTATTGGTGTAGTGGCAGGTCTGCATCTTGTCATGCCCGTCTCGGATGGAAGATCAGTAACATACTTTCTTTGTGTCATAATCATACCCTTCTGATTTCGTGCAAATTCTAGACCAAGAAAGTAACGCAATGTGTTAAAATCCTTGGTGACAAACTCTTACCTAAGAAAATCAATAGCTCCCTGAATGCCATGTTCATCGCTGCCAGTAACAACGATGTCATCAACATAAACCAGAACAACAACGGTGCCTCTCTGAGTTCTCTTAATAAACAGAGAATGATTTGAAGTGGATATGACAAACCCCTTCTTTTCAATTAAATATGAGAGTTTCTGAAACCGAGCTCGTGGACTTTGCTTAAGGTCATATATGGCCTTGTGAAGACGGCACACCATAGTGGACTCCCCCTCAGCAGCAAACCATGGTGGCTGCTGCATGTACACCTCCTTTTGCAGATCTCCATACAACAAGGCATTCTGCACATCCAACTGGAAAAGCGGCCAATCACGTACTACCGCAACTGCAATAAGAATCCGTAGCGTAGAATGATGTACAATAGGAGAAAAAGTTCCTTGGCAATCCATCCCATAGGTTTAGGTGAACCCACGAGCAACCAACCCGGCCTTATATCTATCCACAGTACCATCTGCCTTGTGTTTCACAGTAAATACCCACTTGTTGCCAACAACAGACGCACCTGGTGGAGCCTGTACAATACTCCATATGCCACGAGACTGCAAAACTGCCATCTCCTCCTCCATGGCCAGACGTCATAGACTACTCTACATCGCCTCCTGATAGGTCCGTGGTATTTCTACAGTAGACATCCCAACAACAAACTTATGGAAATCTTGGGAAGGGCATTCAAAGGAGACATGTGAAGCCAGAGGATGCTTAATGCACGCAAGCTTCTGTCTCCGTAGGGCAATGGACACGTCTAGATCCTCAGTATACGCAGAAGGTGTATCCTCCAATACCTTGTGTACCTTAGTCTGTACAGCCAAATCACCAGTGCCATTAGAAGAACTCAAATGTTTAGAACATACCTTGGGCGTGGTGGATGATGCAGGAGGCACATGAGCACGGGACCTTCGCTAGTATACCTGCGGATAGAAAGGTGATCATAGAGGTGTTGGTGGAGGCGACGGTGGTGGCGGTGGAGGAGGAGGTGGTGGTGGTGGAGTTGGAAGTGATGTCGGTGCTGTAGAGATCAAAGGCAGAGGCATATAGACCTCTTCTCCATTCTCTGTAGAGATGAGCTTGTCACCTATAGGAGAAAAATACATAATGGACTCGAAGAAGGTGACATCAGCACTAACGTAGTATCTTCGTCGAACAGGGTTAAAGCAATGATATCCCTTTTGGGTCTTGGAATACCCAACAAACACACATTTGATAGTTCTAGGAGAGAGCTTGTCAAGACCAAGAGACATCTGATGAACAAAAGCTACAGAGTCTTCGACACAGGGTGTAAGAGAGAAAAGATCTGCCTCGAGAAACGCAGTTAAGAACGGGATCTTCTCCCTCAGAACTGTAGAATACATACGATTTATTAGGTAGCATGTGGTTAGAACCGCATCCCCCCAATATGAATGAGGGGTACGACTCTGAATCAAAAGAGTCATGGTAACGTCTACAAGATGGCGACTTTTTTGTTCAACCACCCCATTTTGTTGAGAAGTATATGCACTGGATGTCTGATGAACAATACCATGAGATCTGAGGAATTGAAAAGCTGAGTGCTGCAAAACTCTAGTGCATTATCGGAATGTATAAACTTGCTGAAAAATATTCTTGATTTTATTAATAAAAGACCGAATAATAGGACCAACATTGGACTTGTTCTTAAGAAGAAAAACCCAAGACGACCTTGAAAACTCATCAACTGCAACAAGATAAAACCTATGTCCCTAATGATCTGGGACACGACTGGGACCCCAAATATCAAAATGCATTAACTCAAATAGACTATGACTGCTACAACCCTGACGACTCTGAAAGGTAGAACGATGATGCTTCCCAAGTTGGCATGCCTCACATTGAAAGGTGGTGTAAGGAGAAATCTGTGGAAGAACGTGACATAACTTTTGCAGAGGAAGATGGCCAAATCGAAAATGCCGCATATAGGGAGAAACGTATCTAGTACGAAGAGAAGAGGCACTAGCATAAGGACATTGCACTAATTTGTAGACCCCCTTGCTCACAACCAGTTCCAATCACCTTGCCCGTTAGTATATTCTGAAACACAAGAGTAGATGGATCAAATATGACATGACAATGTAAATCTCTGGTGATGGACTAATAGAAAGTAGATTCATAGAAAATTTAGGAGCATAAAGAACATTCTGAAGTCTCATTCCGGGGGTCAACTGCACCTCTTCCTGACCGGTGATGGGAGAATGTGTCCCGTCTACTATCGTGACAGATCGTCCATTCTGAATTGGACGAAATACACTAAACTGGCCTCGGTCACCACATAGATGATGGGATGCTCCTGAATCCACGATCCATACGACAGGTCTGCCTTGTAACAAGTAGTAAGGGCATACGCTGTACCTGATGTAGATGTTGATGCTGAGAAAGCCACCTCTGAGGATCCTGAAGGAGAGCCCGTCGACCCAGTAGTAGGCATAATCTCCCTGAGTCGAGCAACAAGTTACTCAAATCTTTGATCAGTAACAAGTAAAGGGCTCCCAACTGGTTGTGTCTGCTCTGCAACCTGAGCTGAAGCAGGAAACCCATGCTTAGAATAGCATGTTTCCTCAGAGTGGCCAGATCTGTGACAATGGGTGCAAGGTTGACGGGGTCGACTACCCCATCCTCTGCCACAACTAGATCTCCCTCTACCACGATATGGTATATGGCTTCCCCTACCACGAGATGCAACCATAGCAGAAGATGTCTGAGACTGCACGGTACCACCTGAGGATATAGATAGCCTACTCAATCTGTGATATGCCTCCTCCATTGGAGGTATGGTAGCATCGGTAAGGATCTGGGCACGAGCGGCATCATACTCATGATGAAGAGCTGCTAGAAAGACTCCAGTTATTACGGAGTCTCTGTATGCCTTGAGCTGCTCTGGTGTAGCAGTCAAGGAAATGTATCCATGTAACTTCTCAAACATACCCCACAAGGAAGTATAGAGGGTATGAAGGGGGCGACCATTCTGCTTGGGTGTGAAGATATCGTACTGGAGCTGCAGTATCTTCGACTCGTTCTTCGCTGGTGAGTATGTGGTAGCAAGAATGTCCTACATAGCCTTCACAGTCGACTGGCTCATAATATCATTAGCTATCTTTGATGACACAGTCCCAGATAGCCATACTCGTGCATAAGCATCATCTGCCTCCCTTGAGGCGTTTATCCTAGTCTTGTCACTTGGCTCCTCTACCTTGAGGATGTGCTTCTTGCCATTACACTGCATCAGACTCATGAACTGCATGACCCACAGTTCATAGTTCGTGCCATCCATTTTGATGATGGAGGCTGGACCTTTGAAGCTCCCATGGATGAAACATATGCTTTGTTGTCAACCATGATGACAACAATCACCGAGACTAGGACTTGCAACAAATAAGACATGTGTCTACACGAGCATATGACAAAATAGTTGTGGGTGTAGATTATACTACAACCTATTCCATTCTTCGAAGTTGCCTTTAGGTGGCTCGGGTGTTTTAGAGGAACACGTCACACCCTAGAGGTCCAAGCGAGGGCCTAAACCGAGATCGAAGGCAGCAAGGAGGACACGTGAGGCTGTGACAGCCCTAAAGAACTGGCCGCGTCATCCCACGCATGAAGGCGACACGCTAGGTGAAAGGCAGCAGCGTGCGACGGCGCGTGCTACACGCGACGCTTGTGCTTCGACCTTCCGGCCGCTTTCCAATATCTGCCTTGCCGTTGTTGAGGTCGGTCTTAGATAGAAGTCCTAGGGAAAGGTAGAAGACAGAGTGAGCAGGCAAGAACTAGCGCTTCCTCGGGCCTACAGGCTAAAATCACGAGAACCCCGTACCTTTCCCTAGCTCGCCGCACACGACTACTATGTCGATTTCGGGCTGCAGGGAAGAGGCCAATCTGACGTTACTGACCTATACCGAGCAAGGGTCGAGCTTAAGCTGATTCCATCCGTACCTCATAACCGGATCACTTCTACCTTCGCCTGACGGGCTCCTATGTCCTATCCTCTCAGACCGGGAAAGAGTGGGAAGGCGGCAGTGGGCAGCGGCCCCTACAGGGAAGGCGGCAGTGGGCAGCGGCCCCTACAGGGAAGGCGGCAGTGGGCAGCGACCCCTACAGGGAAGGCGACAATGGGTGGCGACCCGTGCGGCGCGAGGCGATTGCTTGTGCGGTGGCAACTCGTGTAGCGCGTGAGGAGGATTTTGGTGGAGAGGGGATAGGGTTAGGTCACATGCTCTAGTCTAGGACCGTCGCTCTGATACCATGTTGAGGTGAAACGAAAAATTGTATTCCACACAGCCCTAGAGCTCTCTTATATAGGAGAAAACCTCTATGGGAAAATTACATAAGACAATATGGAGAAATAAACAATTACAAATAAAGACTAAGGAACATAGGAATCTCAAGAATCTCCTTGGCTGTCTTTGAAAAACAGGTTCGATGCAATATGTGCTTCGATCTTGTTGGTCATCCTGGTGATGACATGGTAGTTGTCTTCAAGCCATGTATCATAGTCTTTGTCTGTCTCTTTTGGAGGATCTTTAGTCAGGATATAGAGTTTCTACTGACCACCAATGAACACTTAAAAAGAACGAGACTAGAGTGTCTTTAAGTTTTATAGAAGTGCCTTGTACCATCTTAGATGACGGAGTGTGCAAAGACTTTATCTTAGTAGGAAGAGATGCCATTGTGATCAGGTAAAGAGATCAAAGAACTCTTGTTGTTAAAGTATGCATATGAGGACTGAAAAGTATCTTAGAAATCACACTCGGGAGTGCATGAGGTTTGGAAAAGCATTGTACAACAGATTAGGAGGACCTCAGAGACTCGAACGACACCTTGGAAGGTGCAAAGGTGATCAACAATGTCCGGCAAGTCCCAGAGGGTCCTGACAGAGGTCTTAACGGGGCCATAGGAGGGCTGGCAACGGCCTTGGAGGCCCTAGCGGAGGCCCAATAGATCTGAGCGGAGCTCTAGGGGGATGGTGACATTCTTGGAGGCCTTAGTAGAGGCTCAACAAGTATGTATAAAGCCTTAAAAGGGCTAGCGACGACCTTGCAGAACATGATGACTCACAGACAGGCCCCTGGTAGAGCGCTAGGACCGCTGGTGACGGTCCACTGGTGGCACAGAGGTCTTGTGGTGGCGTGAGGGTGCTCAGTGCGGAACCCTAGAGCGAGAGGAGGGTCCACACAAGCACGACTTGCAGTGGTTGTGGGATTTAAGTTAGAACACCGGTATAGGACCGCTGCTCTGATACCATATGGAGGGGAGACAGAATCATTGTATTTATTCTTGACTCTAGGATTTCTTATATAAAGAGAAACCCTAGAGAATAAAAAAGGGAGAATTTACATATAAGACCTCAAAGGTTTTGTGACTCAAATAAAATAGAAATACAATAATTCTAAAAATCTCTATTATATAATTTGGCCTATAGGATTTTTCCTCTCTATATAGGAGAGCCCTACAACCTCATGAATAATCAAGTCGTTATTATCTTTCCACATAGTATCAGAGCGACGAGTTGTTGAATGGCGTTCTCTTACTCTCGACCTATCCCTACCTGCCGACCTCCTCATCCCACGTTCTATAACCCCCGACGTTGTCACCAACCACATCTCATGTTGTTGCAATTGTAGCAGCACCTTGCGACACCGTCGCGGTCGGTAGCGCCCCATCTCGTGCTGTCGCAACCACAACTGCACCTCGCGGCGACGACGCTGCTTAACACCATCGGTGCATCTTAGCACCCCTGTGCGCCATCAGTAACACCTCTTGCCCATGCACGAATCCTATTATTGCTGCCTAAGTTTAACTTTTATATGAAAAAATGTGATTTCAAATCAATAAATCACCCCAATAGCCCTAGTGCAGAACCAGATACGAGGGGGTGGTTGTGGTATAAGTCTACACCCATAATCAATTTCTATATGATTGTGTAGACACCTATCAATCAATATATAGTCCTAATCGCATCCTTTTCCCAACCTCTTTATCATCATGTCAGATATCAAGGGTCACTTCTCCTTCGGCGCCTTCAAGGGCGTAACACCTATAGTAAAGATGGATGAGACCAATTATGAGTTATGGTTCATGCAATTCATGATCGTGCTGCAATGCAGTAATAATGAACACATCTTGGCGCAGATAGAGCTAACTGACAAGACTGATGCAAATGTATCATGGAAGTAATATGACATGTACGAGTACATATTGCTATCTGATACTCTCATCACCGAGATAACTAATGATATCTTGCATTAGTCCACTGTCAAGGTAATATGAGATATTGTCCCGCTACCTATGGTCATGCGAAGAATGCGACCAAGATCCTGCAACTACAATATGACATTTCATGACCAGACAAAATAATGATCCTTTACATAGCTTCTACTCTTCACATCAGGGCATGATCGAGAAGTTGTACAACTTCATGCCTGTGTCCACGTCTACAGAGAAATATATTGTGTATAGGAACACCACAATGGTTGGAGTTTTTCTAGCGACTCTTGATCTTGAGTACTATAGAAATATTTCTTATTTCTGTACCATTTTCTTATTTTCTTTGCGTTCTGTTCCCCTATGTAATTTACCCATAGGTCTCTCCTCTATATAAGAGAGCCTAGGGTTCCAATGAATAAAGAACCCACTTATTTTTTCCAACATAGTATCAGAGCAGCGGTCCTAGACCGGAGCTCTCGTACCCTAACCCTAACCCTACCACATCCGTCACCCCCCTCTCTCTCTTTCTTCTGCCGCCGCTAAGTCCTCTTCGCCCCTCAAGCTGCCACTGGGCTAGCCTCCTTTTGCCGGTCCTCTCTCTTGCTGCCGCCAGGCCGACTCTCTCTCTCTCTCTCTCTCTCCCGATGCTGCCGAGCCGGTCACCTATGTGTGCTCGGTCCTCGCCGTTGCCGGCCTCTGCGGCCTCTCTTACTCATTCTAAGGCTCGCTCTTGTTGATGGATCTGATCGTATAAGTCTACATATGCGATCAGATTCTTATATATCTGTGTAGACACTCATTTTGTGGTCTACAAAACCTAGTGATATTCATATGGCAATATGTCAAAAAACGCAGTCGACGTACTCGCCACAGGCGCGTTCAGAGATCCAGTGCCGATTGTCAATATGGACAGGACAAATTATGAGCTCTGTGCTATGCGGTTCATGAGCCTTACGAAGTCTAATGGTAAGAAGCATATTCTTATCGAGGAGCTAGTGGAGAAAATTGGGGTTAACGCCTCGTGGAAGGCAGATGATGCTTATTCCAAAGTATGGCTTTCTAGTACATTGACGATATAAATCGCCTATGATGTGTTACATCAGCCCATTACTAAGGCGATGTGGGATATCCTTGCCGCAACTTATTCTCATGCAAGGAATGAGACCAAGATCCTCCAACTCCAGCATGATATATTCACTGTCAAGCAAAATGGATGACCTCTTCATTCGTTGTATACATTCTTGCGTGGGATGTTTAGGAAGCTCCACAGCTTCATGCCTCTCACGGCTACTCCAGAGTAACGGAAGATATATAGGAATGCTACCATGGTCGGTGTATTCCTAGTAGCTCTCTATCCTGAATATGATGTTGCTCGCTCTCAGATCCTCACAGATGCTACTATCCCTCCCATGGAGGAAGCCTTCTACAGACCTAGCAGGATTACTGTCCCGTCCACTACTACTAGCCGGTCTTCTTCGACAATGGCAGCCTCCCGAGTAGAGGAGGCTCCTCTTTTTTCCATGGACGGGACCTCAAGGTAGAGGAGGTCGCATTCGTCAACCCTGCACTTACTGTCATTGTCAAGGTCATATGGAGGATACATGCTACTCTAAGCATGACTTCCCTGCATCAGCTCATGTTGCAGAGCTAGCTGACTCATCTACTGTTACTTCTTCAGATCAGATATATGATGACCTAGTTTCTCGATTGAGGGACATTATACCCTCAGGAGGTTCCACTGCCTCCTCGTCTACTCCATATATTGCTTCCTCTACCAATACCAACACCTCAGGTAACATTTTTGCCTTTATATCTTGTCATGGGACTGATATTATAGATTGGATTATGGACTCTGGAGATACACATCATTTGTATGGGGATAGAGATCTGCTTACAACTTACAGACAGATCCCTCCAGGGAGGACAATAGTCATTGTTGAAGGGACTTACTCCCCAATCACTGGATAGGGCGAGTGTAACTTGACGCCTTCGATGTGACTACAGAACGTATTGCATGCTCCATATTTTTCTATGAATCTATTGTCCATTAGTCAAATTACGAAGGACTTGTATTGTAAAGCTATTTTTGACCCATCTTCTCTTATTTTTCAGGATGTCCTTACAGGCATGGTGATTGGCTGTGGCCGTTAGCAGGGAGGTCTCTACGACCTTGTCCGAATCCCATGTGCTGGCCTTTCCTCCCATTTCACAAGATCTGTTTCACCTTTCATGTGGCATATGCGCTTCGATCATCTTACCCTTCAAAAGATGCGCCAAGTTCTCCCTCAGATTTCTCCTTGTTCCTCTTTTGAATGTGAGGCATGTCGGTTGGTAAAGCACCATTGCTCGGTGTTTCCCAGTAGTCAGAGTTGGAGAAGTAGCTCTCATTTTGAGTTGTTTCATGTTGATATTTGGGGTCCAAGTCATGTCCCTAATCATCAAGGATACATGCTTTATTTAGTTACAGTTGATGATTTTTCGCCTCTGTCATGGGTCTTTTTATTAAAGAATAAATCTGAGGCTGGAAATATCATTACTGGATTTATAAATGAAATGTAGATTCTTTTTTCTTCTGTTAAATTGTGAGGACTGATAATGTATTGGAATTTTGTACTCGTGCACTCTCGCAATTCTTTATTTCTCGTGGTATCATTATCAAACATCTTGTGCCTATACCTCTCAGCAGAATGACGTGACTGAGAGAAAGCATCATCATTTACTTGACATCACTCGTATGCTTCTTATTCAGAGTCATTCCCCTTATTCATTATAGGGTGATGCAGTTCTTATGACATGCTATCTTGTGAATCACATGCTTTCATCTGTTCTAGGTGAGAAAATTCCTTTCTTTATGACGTTTCCGGATAAAGAGTTATTCTCGCTTACTACACGTGTCTTTGGTTCAGTGGCATTTGTCCACCAGTTGTCTCCAGGTCTTGACAAGCTCTCTCTTAGAGCTATTAAGTGTTTTTTTGTTGGGTACTCTAGGACACAGAAGAGGTATAGATGCTATGATCTAATTAATAGAAAATATTATATCATCGCATATATTACATTCTTTGAATCAGTAATGCATTTTCCCCTACATGCGACATGTTGACTTCTTCTGAGTCAGATGATGAAATTTATATGCCTCTACTTCCACCCACGCTGGTTATATGACTACCTCCACCATCTCGTATAATGCCTCAATCGTCGCCTCCTACTTCTTCGCCACACTTACCATCATTATCGCCTCCACCACTTCTCCCAACTACAGTTGTTGTCATTCCACCGTTACCACGCTTCTATATATGTCGGTCTCTTTCTCGCGGTTAATACCCGTCATCCAACACTACCAATGTATGTTCTAAATATATTGTTTCTGATGATGGGTCTGATGATGCTTCTAGACAGGATCCTATATAGGATAATTTACAGATTAAAGAAGTTCCCAATGATCTGGATGTTCCTATTGTGCTTTGCAAGGCGAAGCGTAGCTGTGCCTCATATCCCCTTGCCTCTCAGGTTATGTTTGACTGCCTTACAGGGGAATTTCGAAGGTTTGCTATTGCTCTAGTTGATGTGGATATACCATGGAATTATCAAGAGGCTATGGAAGACAATTGTTGGCGTCCAGCCATGGAGGAGGGGATGGCTGCTTTACAGCCACGAGGTACCTAGAGTTTGGTAAATGCTCCTAATGAAGCATCTATTGCCAGCTGAAAATGGGTGTTTACTAATAAACATCATGCAGATGGGAGACTTGATCGTTACAAGGCAAAGCTAGTGGCACATGGATTTACACAGACTTATGGCGTCGATTATCTGGATACTTTCTCTCTCGTTGCTCGCCTCTTCATTCCATGTGTTTAGTTTCTGTTGATGTTGTTCATGATTGGCCTCTTTATCAGCTCAATGTTAAAAATGCTTTTCTGTATGGTGATCTTCAGGAGGAAGTCTACATGCAGTAGCCTCCGAGGTTTGCTGCTGATGGGGAGTGTCAACAGTTTTGTAGACTTCACAAGGCCATAAATGGTCTTAAACAGAGTATCAGGATATGATTTCAGAAGCTCTTGGATCTGATTGAAAAGCAAGGGTTTAAAAGGTCAAATGCAGATCATTCATTATTTGTATATGTTGGAGTATTCGTTGTTTGCGCCTTATGAGTTGTAGAGGGTAAATGGATCATGGAGAAGATCCATTTACCCCATCCAGTTGTTTAGTCCCACATAGTCCAGTGGTGGGACTTGGAGGTTTTGGAGAGGCTATATAAGGAGCCCCAGACCTCCTGTATCCAATGAGATTAAGCAGTGCATAACATGCCCCTGTGAGAGCTTCTCCCGTGGTTTCATCCCTCTCCTCACGGAGTAGGGTTCCAGGTTAAATCCCACTGTTTTTTATTCTTCTTTATCTTTTTCCATGTCCGCGTCCGCATCTTTATTTTCCTAACATGGTATCAGAGCGGGTTCGATTCTCACGGATTCATTCTTGAAAGATTTATTCTGTTCATGTTTTCGAGATTTGTTTTTGGCGCTATATTCGTGAAGATTTTTATATTTTGGAGAATATTCAAGTTTCAAATCTAGGGTTTCAAACCCTAATTCTCCCGGCGATGCTCGTGATTTTATCTTGCGTGAACAAATTCTGATGGCACAATACAGGGTCATCTCCACGGCCGCCATGATCAAACTTCACATCTCTAATGTCCTTTCCAGACGGTACACCTTTCGCATTTCTGCCCTCATCGTGCACCCGTCCTTCATCGAAGACCTCCACCTGCAGACTCCTCTCTTCAGGCAGGCGACGATGGGTGATTCTTGCAATATGCGGCCCCAACATGGTCGTGGAAGCCCATCGCAATGCTCCAGGTAGAGCATCAACCATCAGGCGGCGTTGACGGTAGGAGGAGCCCCTCCATACCTCACGCACATTTCCTCCTTCTTCCAGGCGACGCGATACCCACCGCATCCCCCCGCACGTGCTCCAGTCGCTCGATGACTCCATCTCCCCGCACGAGCTCCAGTAGCGCGTGCCCTAGTCGATGCCGCCAACCATCTGGCGGTGGATCCGCAGATCTGCAGGCAGGCACCCAACATCTGAGGGCGCAACTCCAACAACAACATCGGGCCGAGCCCCTCTCTCCAGGCCGCATACTCCGGCGAGGCTCCAGCCTTCTCTCCAGGCCGCGTGTCCCAAACATGGGGGCAACGACGCATGATTCGAAGGGTTCCCATCGTGGGAACCCTAAGGAGGGGTGGTGACTTTATTTAAAAAAAAGAGGGGGGGCTGGTTTGACCAAAAAAAGAGGGAGAAGGCTGAATGTTAACAAAAAAATGTTGTGAGTGGGCCGTAGATGCAAAGTTTCAAAAAAAAAACAAAAGGTGTTTAAAAAAAAGGAAGAGGCACGTACAAAGAAAAGGTGTACGAAAAATATTTGCAAAAAAAGGAGAAGAAAGGAAAATGATGAAAAGCCGAAAAAAGTAAACGGCTTATAAAAAATTATTTCTGAAAAAAATGATGAATGCTTTGAAAAGCCGACAAAGTTGTGATTGGCTAAGTGGCTTTGATTTTGTTCCTCATTTTCTTTGTCTTCTCCCAACTTGGTCGACGTTCATATTTTCTGATAAGTATGGGAGAAAGGGGGAGTATATATGTAGAGTCACATGTCTTCTACAGAGATATCAGATTCGTCAGACCAAACAGATTTCCATACTCTACAATTTATCAGATTCGACATTCAGACTTCAGACTCGACAGGTTGGTCAGAGTCCAAGTTTGAGGCACTCCATGTTTGAGGGACCCATTTTTCGAGTTCTCCAGAGAGACTTATTTTCAGACATGTACATGTATGCAGTTATTTTCTGATGAGCACTTGTATGCCATCATTGTCAGATGTCCCCACCCGTTCTTGTTGTTTCGGCCAGAGTTTTCATGTAAGCCATAGGGACTCAAGAGTAGAGGACCATTCCCTATGCCATGTTGGCAAGTGTTTTCATGTGGTATCACATGTATAGCAGAGCAGTGCACCATTCTCTGAGCCAGATGAGAGAGACCCAGTTCTCCGATGAAGAGACTTATTTCAGACTCCATTCTCCAGTGACCGTGGACTCCGACGAGGATTGCACAGCCACGACTCCTTTTCAGTTAGGCCCTTTTCAGAGATGGAGCAATTGTCCACATTATTATGGCGGGCCAGAGTACTCCGACGAGGAGACTCATTTCCAGTTGCAGCGACTATGACATGCGCAGTTCAGAGTGCATGCTCTACAACGAGGAGATTCAATAGACTCACACTCCAGCCCGTTCATCCTCCTCACCTGCACGGCATGAGAAGCAACGTTCTCGACAGCAACAGTTGTGCGTGTTGGGTTGATATTGTCCGTAATGTCCTGTAGCATTGAGTTAAGTTTATTTCTATTTGTCTAAGCTGAGCATTGCATGCTCTAGCTTGAGGGGGAATGTTGGAGTATTCGTTGTATGCGCCTTATGAGTTGTAGAGGGTAAATGGATCCTGGAGAAGATCCATTTACTTCATCCAGTTGCTTAGTCCCACATTGTCCAGTGGTGGGACTTGGAGGCTCTGGAGAGGCTATATAAGGAGCCCCAGACCTCCTATATCCAATGAGAAAAAGCAATGCATAACATGCCCCTTTGAGGGCTTCTCCCGTGGTTTCATCCCGCTCCTCACGGAGTAGGGTTCCACGTTAAATCCCGCTATTCTTTATTCTTCTTTATCTTTTTCCATGTCCGCTTCCGCATCTTTATTTTTCTAACAGTGTAGAGAACACCCAAAGTTACAAATATTATCATGGTATTTGTTGATGATATACTTGTTATATGAGATGATGTGCATGGGATAAAGAAGACAAATGAATTTTGGGACCGACAATTTGTCACCAAAGATCTTGGCACCTTAAGGTACTTCTTAGGGTTATAGTTTGTAAGGAATGCTCAGGGTCTTGTGATGACCCAAAGGAAGTATATTATGGATATACTAGTCGAGACATGCATGAGTGGGTGTCAATCCTCTACCACTCCTATGAATCCCAACATGAGATTATATGATGATGATACCTGTGACGTTGATAGGAGGAGATACAGAGAGTTGGTGGGAAAACTCCAGTGTATTACTATTACTACACCTGACATCTTTTTTACAGTAAGTCTGGTGAGTCAGTTTATGGAGCAACCCATACAGGTACACATGTTTGCTATATATATGATATTAAGGTAGCTAAAGTCTTCTTCATGTACAAGACCGCTATTCAGAAAATGATCAAGTCTCTCTATTTCTGCGTGTGCAGATGCATATTATGCATGGTGTCCTAAAGATAGGAAGTCAAATTCAGACTTTGTTGTGTTCATTGGCTCTCTTGTTTCTTGGAAGAGTAAGAAACAAACTGTTGTTGCTAGGTCAAGTTCCAAATCTGAATTTAGGGCTATGGCGCAATCAAGCATAGAAATGATGTGGGTTTGAGCCGTGCTAGCAGATTTGCATATGGATGCACCTATTTCTATGCAATTACAATGTGACAACCAAGCTGCCCTGTTTATTGCAAACAATCCATATTTCATGAAAGAATGAATCACATTGAAGTAGACTGCCATTATACAAGAGATATGATCCAGAAGCCAGAAGGGCTTAATTTCTACCACTCATGTCAGTTCAGGAGATCAAAGTGCTGATATCTTCACCGAGCCGTTGCTCAGAGGTCCGTTCCAGAAATGTTCATCCAAGCTGAGCATAATCAACATCTATGCTCCATCTTGAGGGGTGTGTAGAAATATTTCTTATTTCTATACCGTTTCCTTATTTTTCTTTATGTTATGTTCTCCTATGTGATTTACCTTCCGGTCTCTCATCTATATAAGAGAGCCTAGGGTTCCAAAGAATAAACAACTCGTCTATTTTTCCCAACAAGTATGATGCAACATAAACTCAGCTTCTCACATGTGAAACTATACATTCAGTGGAGGAGACTTATATTAGACTTAGCAAGATCACAGTCCCATCTATTACAACCACTTAGACCTCTTCTGCGATGACCACATCTCACGACAGAGGAGGTACACCTCATTCAGAGGGCACGCCACTCGTATTAGAGGTGGCAGACGCCAGCGTATGCCATGCACTTACTATCATCGTATTGGTCATCCAAAGAAGATCTGCTACTTGAAGCATGGATAACCCGTATTTGTTCGTATGTCCTAGCAGGTAGAGCTATGTCACTTCTGCTGATCAGAAGTTGGACAATATTGTTTTCCAGCTAAGGGAGATCATGATTCCTACTGCTCCCACTACTAGTGCTTTGCAGGTCCTCTGACTCCACTGCCATAACTAGAACCTCTTCTATCACCTTAGGTATAGCCTATGCCCTTACCAATTGTCACAAGATAAACATGACAGAGTGGATCATGGATTCTGGCGCATCTCATCATTTATGCGAAGACATAGCTCAGTTCACATCATACATATCTGTACCCCCAGACAGATCAGTTGTCATTGCAGATGAGACTCATTCCTCTATTATAGGACAAGGGAAAATCTGTTTGACACCATCTATGCGTTTGCAGAGTGTGCTTCGTACACTTGATTTTTCTATGAATTTATTATCTATCAGTCAGATAACTAAGGATTTACATTGTCGTGCCATATTTGATCCCTCTTTGTTTCAGGACATACTTCCGTGCTTGACAATTGGATGTGTTCGTGAGCAAGGAGGTCTCTACAAACTGGTCCAATCTCCATATGTTGGTGCTTCTTCTGTTCCTATAAGATCAATCTCTCTGTACATCTTGTAGAGATATAATTTTATGTTTATGTATCTTTTATCTATTTTTCCTTTTCCTGTGTCTACTTTATGTAATTTGCCCATAGGTTTCTCCCTATATAAGAGACCCTAGGGCTCAAGGAATAAACGACGATTCTTCTTTTCCCAACATGGTATCAGTAGAGATATAGTTTATGTTATTTGTACTGTTTCATATTTTCTATATCCTTATGGACTCTTTATGTAATTTACCCATAGGCTCCTCTCCTGCATAAGAGAGCCTAGGGTTTATGGAATAAACAACTCTTTTAATTTTCCCAACATGGTATCAGAGCGGCGGTCCTAGACCGGAGCTCCTGTACCCTAACCCTAACCCCACCCCCAGCCTTCTCCGCGCGCCGCACCCTCCGCGCGTCGCCCTCCCTTCCTTCCGTCTGTCGCCTCCTCTGCGCGCGCACCTCCCCCCCACGGGCCTTTCCGTGTTGCGCCATTACCGCCTAGGCTTTCGTATTGCCTCGGCCATCACCGCCTAGGCCCTCTCGTGCCAGGGCCGTTACATAGGTTCTTGCCGTACCTTCTTCCTTATGGGTTTAATTGCTTGAGTCTACACATGCAACCGAACCCGTAAATGTCAGTGTAGACAACCATATCTCCAATCTACAACCCTAGTCTTCTATTATCATCATGTCAGAAAGCAAGGCCGATATTCCATCCACAAGCGCCTTCAGAGGTCCTGCGCCTATCGTGAAGATGGACATGTCAAATTATGAACTATGGGCAATGCAGTTCATGAGTGATGAAGTCGATCGGTAAGAAACACATTCTTACTGAGGAAGAGCCTGTTGAAAAGACTGGGGTTAACACCTCATGGGAGGCTGATGCAACCTAAATGAGCAATGAACTAAATGACGTTCCTAACAATTGAAACTAAGGACTAGATGACGAACACAAATAAGAAGATATGCGAAGCGCGAAAATCAGCAACAAATGAACGCAACGACTCGAATTTTAGCACCGGTTTCTTCCACAACTTTAGGGCAAATCAATTAGTTAACGACTAATGGAAATAAATAACGATGTTGTAGTTTAGAATCTTAATAAATCACCAAACCGAATAGCAATATCACATGCCACAATGCTAAGTTTATACGGTGGAATAATATGTGGAAAAATACGCTCATACCACAACCAGCAAGGGATTTTTCGGCGTACTTCAGATCTGATCAAACAAAGGCGGCGGCCTGGTCAGGGGCATTCCGAGCGGCTTCAGGGGCGCGGCTGGCGGCTGGCTTCACAGCGACTGCGGCAGCAGTTGGTCGGGTGGGTGGTGGGATGGCGGTTGGGCGTCGAAAACGGTAGGGGTGGCGGAGGGGTGAGCTGTAGGAGGGTAACGGGGTCGGGTGTATGCGGCGAGGGGGGGTTGGCACTTGCGGCTGGAGAGGGCTGGAGGCTGTAGGGAGATGGGGCGGAGAGTGGGAGAGCGGCGGGGTGCGATGGCGAGGGAGGGGCCTCGTGGAGGTGGTGGCGACGTGAGGGGGGGGGCGAGATGTTGGCGCTCGGTGGAGTTGCGGGTCCGCGACGGCGAGGTTGAGGGCGAGAAGCGACGGGGGAAGAAGGGGAGGCGCGTAGGCTGGCGCGAGAGGAGAGGGAGGTTGGGAGAAGGCGACGAGAGGGAGAGGGGGGGGGAGGGAAGGGAGGCGGCGGTAGGGGAGAAAGTAGGGCACGGGAAAAGAAGAGAAGGGGGGTGGGGGACCGAGAGAGAGAGAGAGAGAGGGAGAGAGAGAAAATTAGAGAGGGGGAAAATAATGATTCATTCCAACTTAACTCAACCCTAATACAAGGGGGCCTTTTATAGAGGCTAACCCCCCCTCCAAAATAAGTATCAACTTCCTAAAAATTAGGAAAAGAAAGAAAATAAAAAAAAGAAAGATAATAAGGCATTGTATAATGAGCCTTTTACATAGAATAAAATTAAATAAAATAAATAAAGCAATTGTTGAAACGTGATCATGTAAGATCATGCTGCATCAACTCCCCCCTGCTGAAAAGAATCTCGCTCCGTCGAGATGGCATTGTGGAAGTTCTGAAGTATATCGGGGCGGAGTTGTTGGAGTTCATCCTCGTCAATCCAGGTACAATCTGTAAGAGGTTGTCCCTTCCATTTGACTAGATATCGTCGGAAGAGACCACGTCTAGTCGTCATATCTCGGATATCTGCAATATCTTCGATCTGTTCGGAATCAGTCGCGGCTGGTGGTTGGCGCGCATCAACGGCGGGAACTGCTGGCGTAGTGGCATCTGTCTGTTCATCTCCATGATATAAGAAGAGATCTGATACATTAAAGACTGGCGAAGTCTGGACGTCTGGCGGCAGATCAAGTAAGTAAGCATTGGGCCCAATCTTTTTTAGGATTCGGAATGGACCAATCTTTCGTTCACTCAATTTTTGGTGGACTCTCAAAGGAAACCTCTCTTTTTTTAGGTGGACCATCACTAATTCTCCAACTCTGAACTCGCTCTCTCTTCGGTGTAGGTTGGCTTGGGCTTGGTATTTCTGGGTCATGATTTGGAGTTTGGCTCGTATTTCAGTATGGATGTGGGTTAGGTGTTCAACCAGATCCTCAGCAGCTGCACTACTTCTCCCTTGCATGGTTGTGGGTTTTAGGTCTAGAAATTGGGTAAGTGGAAAGCCGTACACACTCTCAAATGGCGATTTTCCGGTGGACCTATTAGTGGAACTGTTATACGCGAATTCAGCTTGGGGAAGAATTAGATCCCATTTGGACGGAGAGTCCCCTGCCAGACATTGCAATAAATTTCCTAATGATCTGTTAACTACTTCGGTTTGCCCATCTGTTTGTGGATGATAAGCGGTGCAGTATTGCAAACGAGTACCAAGACGTGACCAAAGCGTGCGCCAAAAATGACTTAAAAATCGGGTATCACGATCCGAAGTAAAAGAACGAGGGACACCATGCAATCGAACGACATCACGAAAAAACAAATCAGCGACATGAGATGCATCTGAGGTTTTTCTACATGCAATGAAATGTGCCATTTTAGAAAATCTGTCCACAACCACAAAAATAGAGTCAACTTTCCAAACCGTGAGGGGTAAGCCTAGCACAAAATCCATAGTGATGTCTTCCCAGGGTCGCAGAGGAATCGGCAGAGGTGTATACAACCCAGTGTTCTGCCTATGGCCTTTGAATCTTTGGCATGTTTGGCATTTTTGTACGAACTTTGTAACATCCTTTCGCAGTTGCGGCCAATAAAATCGTTCTTGGAGAAGGGTCAAGGTCTTGTCCCTTCCAAAGTGTCCCGCTAAGCCACCGTTATGTAGTTCTGAAATTAAGTTCTCACGAAGGGAGGTGACAGGGATGCACAGTTGGTGGGCTTTGAACAGGAAACCCTCATGAAGAACATAAGTGGCTGTCGGATCCTGCCCAGTATCAACACATTCTGCATAAACTTGTCCGAAGTCAGGATCAGTGGGGTAGAGGTCCTTGAGTGTGTCAAATCCTGTTGTGTTGACGGTCATTTTGGTCGGGGCATGTGCTCGCCGGCTCAACGCATCGGCCACGCGATTCAGGGTTCCAGCTTTGTGTTTGAGATGGAACGTGTATTCTTGAAGGAAACTAACCCATTTGGCATGACGCTTGTTAAGGGTCTTCTGAGAGTTCAGATATCGTAAAGCTTCATGATCAGAGTTAAGGACAAATTCACGTTGGATCATGTAATGCCTCCAATGCTTGAGGGCTTGCACCACGACATAGAATTCGACATCATAAGTGGAGTACCGTGATCGAGCTTCATTCAATTTCTCACTGTAGAATGCTACAGGTCGTCCTTCTTGACTTAGGACGGCACCAATCCCGACATGTGAGGCGTCGCAATCGACTACAAAAACCTTGGTGAAGTCAGGAAGTGCCAAAACAGGGGCATGTGTCAATTGATGTTTTAGATTTTGAAAGCTGGTTTCTGCTTCAAGAGTCCAGGCGGGTGCGCCTTTACGCGTGCTATCTACCAACGGAGCTGCACAAGTGCTAAAGTTCTGGATAAAGCGTCGGTAGAAAGAAGCCAATCCTAGAAAGCTGCGAATCTCAGTGAGGGTTTTGGGTACGGGCCATCTCTGAATGGCCTGAATCTTGGAGGGGTCAACCTTAAGTCCATCGGCAGTGACAATGTATCCCAGGAAGAGGACCGTGTCAGACATGAAGGAGCATTTCTTGAGGTGGACATACAGTTGTTGGGCTCTCAGGGTTTCCAGGACTTGTCGTAAGTGAGATAAGTGGTCGTCTTTGGTTAAGCTGTAGACCAATATGTCATCAAAGTACACAACCACAAACTTACCGATGAAGGGTCGCAGTACATGATTCATGGTTCTCATAAATGTGCTGGGTGCATTGTATAGGCCGAAGGGCATTACGGTCCATTCATAAAGCCCTTCTTTGGTCTTAAAGGCAGTCTTCCACTCGTCTCCAAGTCGGAGGCGAATCTGATGGTAGCCACTACGGAGGTCCATTTTGGAAAACAATTTGGCACCCGATAGCATATCAAGCATGTCATCAAGGCGCGGAATGGGGAAACGATACTTGATCGTTATCTTGTTGATAGCACGACTGTCCACGCACATCCTCCATGTACCATCTTTTTTTGGGGTAAGCAGAGCAGGAACCGCCACAGGGCTCATACTCTCTCGAACATACCCACGTCGTAGAAGATCAGTGACCTGCTTGTTCATTTCTTTGTGTTCACTTGGGCTCATCCGATAATGGGGTAAGTGGGGTTGGCTGGCTCCAGGGACTAGGTCAATGTGATGTTGAACGTCTCGCAATGGGGGTAGTCCTTCAGGCAACTCTTCATGCATAATGTCAGCGAACTCTTGGATGATGGCCTTTATCTCAGGCGGGACTTCGGGTGTAGTTGTCTCTTGATTGTCCACGTCACGTCCCATTAATGCATATATGGTGGAGCTTTCCTAAATTTCACGTTGGAATGTCTGGGCTTCCATTAACAATACGGGGCCCGTAGTCGAAGGTTTTGACTGTGGAGTGCTTTTACCAGATTGTGCGGTTGCGGCTCGAAGAGTAGCCACCTGGCGAGGGCTAAGGGCTTCGCGTTGTGGTCTAAGGGTCACACGCACCTTGTCTATGAGAGATGAGTAAGTGTTCAGTTTTCCTCTGTGTTCAGTGTCTCGATCGAACTGCCAAGGTCTCCCAAGTAGTACGTGACAGACATCCATAGGGGCGACATGGCACCACACCTTGTCTTTATATGAAGGTCCAATCGAGAAGCTAATGAGGCTCTGACGGTGGATCGGAAGTTGAGTACCACCTCGAAACCATGCCACACTGTAAGATTTCTCGAGCGGTTGAGTTGGTAGACCCAACTTATCGACCATTTCTTGAGAAACGAAATTCTCAACGCTTCCTCCATCAATGATCAGCGAACAGCGACGTCCTCCTGAGGTGCAGGTGGTTCGGAAGATGCTGCGTCGCAGCCAACTATCAACGTCATGGGCAACCGGTAAGCAAAATGTTTGTAGGTGCGCTGTCAGGAGCGATAAAGTTCTCGTGTTCAATTACCAGGAACGGACTGGATTTGTCTCCATCCACTCCCAAAAGCTCATAGTCATCAACTCTCACATCATCAGCAGTCAAAGCGGTTGGTTCCTCTTCAGGTGGTTCCTGCGGTTCAGGGTCAGGGTCTTCAGGGTCTTCGATGGTGCATAAATGGGCGGGTCTAGCCTTAGGGTTTGGGCATTCTGCTGCTCGATGTCCCTTCTGGTAACATCGGAAACAAGTATCAGGTGCTACAATAGGTCGACTTCCCAAGATGCCTGGTCCGGGGTTGGCAGGGGTTGATGGTTTGGTTTGGGGTTTGCTCGTAACGATTGATGGGGAACCTATCGGTTTGGAGGTTGTCATCGGAGTACTGGTGCGAGGGACGGAGTTCGCAGAGAAAGACATCTTCCTTGTCTGGGCTTTAGCGAGCTTGGTCTCAGCCCGTCCAGCCTGCTTGTAGGCTTCGTCGACGTCTCGGCAGTTGTGGAGGTAGAGTTCATCTTGGATAACTTGGCGGAGGCCTTGCATGTAGCGGGTGACTTCTTGAATAGGAGTATCCTGCAAGCGGTTGCGATGGACTAGGGATTGGAACCCTTCGGTGTATTCCTTCACGCTCATGGTGCCTTGTCTCCATGATTGCAATCGTGCGTATAGATCTCGTTTGTAATCTTCCGGCACGAATTTGGTTTTCAGTTTAGCCTTCATCTTGCTCCAACTGCGGATCTTACTTTTTCCTTTTCGTTTGCGTTCAGATTGCAAACGGTCCCACCATAGCAGAGCATGTCCCTTTAACTTGATTGTGACGAATTCAACCTTTCGGTCGCTAGGCATAGACTTCCACACAAAGAAGTGTTCGACGGTTTGGAGCCAATCCAAAAAGACATCAGGGTCTCGTCCTCCGTATCCGGAACATCGAGATGGATGCCTCGATCCCATCCGTCATCGGGCCTTGATCCAGGTCGTAGAGGGAATTGATATCCATCAGTAGGTTGTGAAGTATAGCCAGAGGTGTGTGGATCTTGATTCTTGGGAAAGAAAGGGGTGTAGTCTCTTGGTCCTTCTTCTTCACTTTCTTGTGAGTGATAATTGCTAACATGTCCGTCGGAAGTAGAAGAGCTAGAGTCACGGGAAGTGCTACTCCGGGAATGCGGTCTCCGGTTACTACGTCGACTTTTGTTGGGTGTTTCATCACTATGGTCTGGACCTAGCACGCGACTATTCAATGTGGCAATTTGTCCGGATGCGGTGGTAACTCGTCTATCTACTGCGGCGATTTGTGTGCTCAGTTGATTGCACCTGTGTTGTAATTGGGCAGACAAAGCCTCTAATGTTAGTTCGGGGTGTGAGGTATAGGTGGGTTTAGAGGAACTAGGTTTGTCGGCCATGGGTATCCTAGGGTTTTTTTATTTTTTTTCTTTTGTTTTTGGGATTTTTTTGTTGTTTGTTGTTTTATTTTTGTTTTTTGTTTTTTTGTTTTTGCAATGAACAAATGGAATGCAAATGAGATGCAAGATCGTTATGCTCTGATACCAAATTGATGCAACCTAAATGAGCAATGAACTAAAGGGCGTTCCTAACAATTGAAACTAAGGACTAGATGACGAACACAAATAAGAAGATATGCGAAGCGCGAAAATCAGCAACAAATGAACGCAACGACTCGATTTTTAGCACTGGTTTCTTCCACAACTTTAGGGCAAATCAATTAGTTAACGACTAATGGAAATAAATAACGATGTTGCAGTTTAGAATCTTAATAAATCACCAAACCAAATAGCAATATCACATGCCACAATGCTATGTTTATACGGTGGAATAATATGTGGAAAAATACGCTCATACCACAACCAGCAAGGGATTTTTCGACGTGCTTCAGATCTGATCAAACAAATGTGGCGACCTGATCAGGGGCATTCCGAGCACTTCAGGGGCGCGGGTGGCGGTTGGCTTCACAGCGACTGCGGCAGCAGTTGGCCGGCGGGTGGTGGGATGGCGGCTGGGCGTCGAAAACGGTAGGGGTGACGGAGGGGTGAGCGGTAGGAGGGTAACGGGGTCGGGTGTATGCAGCGAGGGGGGGTTGGCACTTGCGGCTGGAGAGGGCTGGCGACTGTAGGGAGATGGGGCGGAGAGTGGGAGAGCGGCAGGGTGCGATGGCGAGGGAGGGGCCTCGTGGAGGTGGCGGCGACGTGAGGGGGGGCGAGGCGAGATGTTGGCGCTCGGTGGAGTTGCAGGTCCGCGACGGCGAGGTTGAGGGCGAAAAGTGGCGGGGGAAGAAGGGGAGGCGCGTAGGCTGGCGCGGGAGGAGAGGGAGGTTGGGAGAAGGCGACGAGAGGGAGAGGGGGGGAGAGGGAAGGGAGGCGGCGGTAGGGGAGAAAGTAGGGCACGGGAAAAGAAGAGAAGGGGGGTGCGGGACCGAGAGAGAGAGAGGGAGAGAGAGAAAATTAGAGAGGGGGAAAATAATGATTCATTCCAACTTAACTCAACCCTAATACAAGGGGGCCTTTTATAGAGGCTAATCCCCCCTCAAAATAAGTAACAACTTCCTAAAAATTAGGAAAAGAAAGAAAACAAAAAAAAGAAAGATAATAAGGCCATGTATAATGAGCCTTTTACATAGAATAAAATTAAATAAAATAAATAAAGCAAATGTTGAAACATGATCATGTAAAATCATGCTGCATCAGAGGCGGATGATGCATACGCCAAGGTTTGGCTATCAGGAACGTTAGCAATTGAGATTGCAAATGATATTCTCCATCAGCACACTGCAAAAGCATTGTCAGATATTCTGGCTGCTACCTATTCATAGGCAAAGAATGAGACGAAGATTATGCAACTATAGCATGATATCTTTACAATCATGCAGAATGGACGGCCTCTACACTCATTATACACGTCTTTACGTGGAATATTCGAGAAGCTCTATAGCTTCATGCCTCTCACATCTACTCCTGAGCAACAGAAGACCTATAGGAATGCCACTATGGTTGGTGTATTCCTGGCAGCCCTTGATCCACAGAGTACGAGACAACACGTCATAGATCTTGGCAGATTCCACTATTCCTCCTATGGAGGAAGCCTTTCACAGACTGAGTCGTATTATTGTTCCTTCATCTACTGCCAATCAGACCGCCTCAGCTATGGCAGCATCTCGACGTCGATGGGGTCATCATCAGTTTCGTGGTCGTGGACCTCGAGCCAGAGAGAGTCGTGTTCGCCAACCATGCACTTTGTCATCGTTCTGGAAATACTTAGGACACATGCTATTCCAAACACGGTTTTCCTGCTTCTGCACGAGTAGCTGAACAGATTGAACCTCCATCTGCTTCTTCTTTGGATCAACGATTTGATGATCTTGTAGCTCGTTTAAGGGGTATTATCCCTCCATCTGGTCCTGTTACATCATTCGTCAGCCTTCGAGAGTCATTCTGGTGTTGCTGCTTCTGCATCCACCAGTACCTTAGGTAGTACTTATGCATTCATTAGCAGTAGTGAATCTGATACTTTAGAGTGGATTATGGACTCTGGTGCCACACATCATCTGTGTGGTGATAGAGGTCTACTTATAGCCTATCGACAGGTTCCTCCAGGACGCATTGTGGTTATTGCTAATCAGGCGCTCTCCCCGATTACTGGTCCGGGGGAGATTAGCCTGACACCATCTATGCATCTCAAGAATGTGTTGTATATACCTGATTTTTCTATGAATTTGTTATCCATTAGCCAGATTACAAAGGATTTAAATTGTGTAGCAATTTTTGATCCATCTTCTCTCATTTTTCAGGACATCCTTACGAGCAACGTGATTGGGTGTGGCCGTGAGCAGGGTGGACTGTATCGCCTCATTCGTACTCCATATGCCGGAATCTTCTCTCTTCTTACTGGACCTGTCTCTCCATTCATGTGGCACCTGCGCTTCGGTCATCTACCGCTTCAGAAACTGTGTCGTGTTTTACCCCGGGTTTTGCCTCACACATCACTTCAATGTGAATCTTGTCAGTTGGGAAAGCATCATCGGTCTACCTTTTCCAGTCGTCACATTCGGAGCAGTAGCTCCAATTTTGAGTTGTTTCATGTTGACCTTTGGGGTCCTAGTCGTGTACCTGATCATCAAGGACACATGTTTTATATTGTCATTGCTGATGATTTTTGTAAAGCCTTGAACTTGGCATATCTCAGATTCTATATAATAAGATCCGACTCGTTAAGAGGAAACCAACAGAATTTGTTTCGTGTGAATTGGACTTCATTTCGATTTGTTATGAATTTCGGAAGAAAGAGAAGTAAGGAGGGTTAAGACATCATTAACTCATAATGACTGTCATTGAGACTAATTAAACATGATTAAAGAAATTAATGACGAATTGAAAACCGCTAATGATCCTTAGCAAACACTAATCAATAGTTAGCAAAAGATAAGCAAGCCGCGAAAGTTAAATCGCGATTAGTGAAAGTTAATCACGATTAGTGTTAATTAAGCGTCATTAATGAATCTTGAATTCTCTAGAATGTTCTAACTTAAGCCCCAAGTTTGGGATAAGTTTTGGCCAAAACCATGGGCCAAAACCATGGGCCACCAAACCATGGTTAAGGTATAAACCATGGTTTCCTAACCATGGTTAGTGGTTTTCTGGGACCTATAAATAGACCTCCCCTCCCCATTCATTCTCTACGATTTCCACTACCACCACCACCCCAAGGGCTAGGGTCGAGAGGTCGGGAGGAGGAGTGAGAGGCGAGGGAGGAGCGCTAGCGAAGCGCTGCTGGGAGAACGAGGAGGAGAAAGGTATGATCCTCTCTTAGTTTGCTTCGTAAGCTAGGCTTTCAATTCATCCTCTTGTTCTTCCAAGTTTTGTTCTTGATTCATCTTTCTTTCCGATTTGTTTTCCTGTTGTGGTTCGAGGAGAAATCTGTGTAACACCCTATTTAGGTGCGGGCGGTTATGCACGTCACTGAACCCTGTGATTCGTCACATGTTCACTCATCTAAGACGCGTGGCGTCTGCCGATTCTCCATCGCTTATGTTTCTATTCTTTCAATTATACTTTTATAGTTATTTTGATGGAGAAATCTATGTAATACCCTACTTAGGTGCGAGCGGCTATGCACGTCATTGAACCATGTGATTCGTCACACGTTCACTCAACTAAGATGCGTGGTGTCTACCGATTCTTCATCTCTTGTTGTTTGAGTATATTCTTTCAGTTTCATTGTTATTTTCCTCTCGATTGATTTTATAGAGGAAACTATTTTTGCTTTTATTTTGAAATATGTCTCGATAGAAGGGGAAACTTTGCCGAAATTTTCCGAGAAATATGTTCCGATATAAGGGGAAACTCTACCGAAATTAACCTAAAAATATCACCCCGTATAAGGGAAGCTCTGTTGAAATTTCAAGAGAAATATGTTATTGGCGTTCTTCATATTCTTCGTGTTCTTCGCGTTATTCACGTTCTTCGTTCGTTCTTCGCATTCTTGACACGTTCTTAGCGTTTTTGTTACGAAAATGAAATTCGATCTTTTCAGGAGCCTTAAAATAGCCTTTCTAAAAATGAAACACGATAAAGCCTTGCATACACGAGAGAGCTCGATTAGGTAACAAAATCCTTCCTTTTGCTGTTGGGTTTTCATACGAGATTATTGAAATTCTTGATTTTATGTTCTTTGCTACGAAGAGCCTTAATTTTTGGCTATTTTTGAAAAGTCTGAAGAGTTGCTTTGTGATTTCCACTAAAATAAGATTTAAGCATCAAATTGATGCGGTAGTTTTGAAAGTTAGGGTTAGGAGTTAAAATAGGCATAAACACGTGTATATATGCATATGAATAATATATATGTGAGTCTATACTAAGTATTGCTAATTATGTAAATCGAAGACTTAACGAAAGAATTACATAATGGGAATTGATGTGGCTTGAGTTGGATCCTGAAAAGGATTGTGTGTTACGTTAAGGATGACTGGGAGTAGAACTACAGGTCGGGCATGCAACCTGTAGGTTTGTCGGAAGGAACCCGTATTAGCGTTTCCATACCTAGGTGGTACACGGTTGCCCTGTTATGTTAAGTGCGCACGAAATGAATGTTTTGCAACGCGTGGTACCAAGAGCCAATATCTTCGGGTTGAACGACGGAAGATGTGGTCGTGTCATGTGGAGGCACGCGTGGTTTAATAGCGGCTGGGTCACGATAATATGTATTTAAAGCTGCTAGGTTATATGATTAAATGTTAGCCTGAGGTTTTAAGCAACCGAGTCCTCGAGGACGGTGTGCTCATTTGTTTTACAGGCCAAGGGTTTGAGATCCTGTTTAATAAAAGAAAAGAAAAAATTGTCAGGGTAGTATTGGAGGATTGGTTGAGGCGACGTGTGGCGACATATGCTTACCAAGATCAACGAAATCTCCAATCCCGAAGTGTCCACAGCTTCGGAGTCCTTATAGTGGTGAAGTAATTCCCCTAGACTAATTCCCGGCGTGGAATAGAAAGGAATATGACTTAAATTAAAAAGAAGGAATGAAACCTTAAATGATAACAAGTTTTGCAAAATTATACAATTTGTTTGTTTTTCTCTTCTTCGTTACTTAGCATTCGCTAATTTTTATCCTATGATTTATGGAAAACCCAATAGGTGTCGGTGAGCCATCGCAAGGACTTTAAAAATCCATCCAGCTTACATACTAGACATCCAGCCAGCCACAGTAGCTTTACTTTGTAAGGTAGTTAGTAATCTTTTGTGTATTTTCCTTTCAAGCTGATGTACATGTAAATGGTTATAGTGGGACAATGTATCATCTGAACTTTATTTTATGAATGACAAAGTGTTGAAATACTTTCTTCTAAGTATTTTTATTTGCAGTCTGTTTCTGAATGTTAGTTGTGATTGCTGAATGAATTATTGCCGAGTAACTAGATCCGGTTATGGGAGGATCCGACGGCCCGGAATTGGGGTCGTGACAATCTTTCTCATTTGTCTTGGGTCTTTTTATTAAAGAATAAATATGAAGCTGGGAATATTATCATAAATTTCATAAATGAAGTTCGTAATGTCTTTTTAGCGTCTGTGAAAATTGTAAGACGTGATAATGCCTTGTAATTTTGTACTCATACTCTCTCAAATTATTTTTCTACCCAAGAAATTATCCACCAAACATCTTGTGCATATACTTCCCAACAAAATGGAGTTGTAGAAAGGAAACATCGTTATTTGCTTGATGTCACCAGGACGCTTCTCATAAAGAGTCGTGCTCATTCTTTCTGGGGTGATGCTGTACTAAAAACATATTATCTCATTAATATCGCATGCCGTCATCTGTCTTAGATGAGAAGATTCATTTCTCTTTGGTTTTTCCTGAAAAGGAATTGTTCTCACTTACCCCACATGTGTTTGGCTCGGTTTCCTTTGTCCACCAGTTGTCTCCAGGTATTGACAAGCCCTCTCCTAGAACTGTCAAGTGTGTTTTCGTCGGGTACTCCAGGACACAAAAAGGCTACAGGTGTTATGATCCGCTGTGCAGGAAATATTTTGTTAGTGTCGATGTCACCTTTTGTGAGTCTGTTATGTACTTCTCTTCTACAGGTGATCGGTTGGTATCCTCTGACACTGATGAAGCCATATACATGCCACCACCACCACCACCCCCACCTACACCTGCACCACCATCACTTTCTACATCACCCGCACCTCCTATTACAGTTACTGTTCCACAACTGTCACTCCACTATACCCATCGGCCTGCTTCTGCTCATGGTCACCGCTCATCATCTAGCTCGCATGAGGTATGCTCTGAGAATATAATTTCTAATGATGGATCTAATGCTTTACTTGAGCAGGGTGTGTTAAAGAGGACAGATGAGGATGCCAGTGATTTGGATCTACGTATTGCGCTTCGGAAACAGAAGCGTAGCTGCGTGTCATATCCTAGAGCATCCTTGGTTTCGTTTAATCGTCTATATGGTGAATTTAGGAGTTTTGCTATTGCATTATCTGTCGTGGACATTCCACAGAATTACCAAGATGCATTGAAGGACAGTCGATGGTGCTTAGCTATGGAAGAAGAGATGCCTGCTCTTCAGTCAAGAGGCACCTGGAGCTTTGTCCCTACACCTACCGGTGTGTCTACAGTGAGCTGTAAGTGGGTGTTCACAGTGAAGCAAAATGCAGATGGCAACATTGACAGATACAAGTCACGCCTGGTTGCCCGTGGGTTTACACAGATATATGGGGTGGACTATCTTGATACATTCTCGCCTATTGCTCGTCATTCCACCTTACAGATCATTCTCTCTGTTGCGGTTATTCGAGATTGGCCATTGTTTTAGTTAGATGTTAATGCATTTCTATATGGTGATTTGCAGGAGGAAGTCTACATGCAACAGCCACATGGTTTTGCTGTTGAGGAGGAGTATTCAAAGGTGTGTAGACTTCATAAGGCCATCTATGGCCTTAAGCAGAGCCCTAGAGTTTGGTTCCAGAAACTTTCAGATTTGTTTGAAAGACAGGGGTATAAATGTTCTAATGCAGATCATTCCCTTTTTATACAGAAACATCCAAAGGTATAATTGCAATTATGGTGTATGTAGATGATATCCTGATTACAGGTGACGATGTACAAGGAATTCAGAGGGCGAAAGAAATGTTGGGTCTTGAATTTGTCACCAAGGATCTTGGAGTCCTTAGATATTTTCTGGGACTGGAGTTCGCCAGAAATCCACATGGACTTGTGATGACCCAGAGGAAATATGTCACTGACTTGCTAAGTGAAACATGAATACTTGGATGCCGATCACCCACTACACCTATGGATCCATGCATGAAATTATATGATGATGATACTGATGAGGTGGATAGGAGAAGATACAACTGGTAAGAAAACTTCTTTATGTTACCATTACCAGACATGATATTTCTTTTGCTGTTAGTCGGGTGAGCCAGTTCATGGAGCAACCACGTCGGGTTCATATGGATGCTATACATATGATACTCAGGTACCTTAAATCATCTCTAGGTGCAGGTCTATTGTTCAAGAAAGATGAGGAGATTGCTATCTCAGCACACGCATACGCAGACTATGCAGGATGTCCTAAGGATAGGAAGTCCACCACTGGATTTACTGTATATGTTGGAAACTCTCTCGTCTCATGGAGAAGCAAGAAGCAAAATGCTATAGCCAGATCCAATGTGGAGTCTGAATATAGTGCTATGGCTCAGGTTAGTACATAAATGATGTGGGTAAAAGCCGTTCTTACATACCTATATGTAGAAGTCCCACTTCTTATGGCTCTGGAATGTGATAATCAAGCTGCTATATTTATTGCTAATAATCCAACATTTCATGAACGAACCATGCGCATTGAGGTTGATTGTCACTATATACGAGATATGATTCAGAAGGGCTTTATTTCTACATCTCATGTTAGTTCAGGGGACCAGACTGCAAATATTTTTACCAAAGCGTTACTTAGAGGGCCATTCCAGAAGTGCTCGTTCAAGCTGAGCATGATCGAAATCTATGCTCCATATTGACGGCGAGTGTAGAGATATAATTTATGTTATTTGTACTGTTTCATATTTTCTATATCCTTATGGACTCTTTATATAATTTACCCATAGGCTCCTCTCCTATATAAGATAGCCTAGGGTTTATGGAATAAACAACTCTTTTGATTTTCCTAACAGTATCAGAGCGGCGGTCCTAGACCGGAGCTCCTATACCAAAATTTTAACCCTATCCCCACAATCGTGGCATTCCGGTATGCCTTCAACTGCTCCAGAGTAGCGATGAGGGGCATGAAGCTATGGAGCTTCTCAAACATTCCTCGTAAGGCAGTGTAGTGAGCATGCAGGGGTCGACCAATCTGCGTAATAGTGAAGATGTCATGCTGAAGCTGGAGAATTTTTGTCTCGTTCTTGGCCTGTGAATATGTGGAAGCAAGACTGTCCCACATGGCTTTGGCAGTGGGCTGATGCAAGACATCATTTGTCATGTCTGGAATCAAGGTACCAGACATCCCTACCTGGGCATATGCATCATCGACCTCCCATGAGGCATACAACCCTGTCTTGTCCGCTGGCTCTTCCTCGGTAAGAATGTGTTTCTTACCCATTGGCTTCATTAGGCTCATGAAATGCATGGCCCATAATTTGTAGTTCGACCCATCCATCTTCACAATGGACGCAAAACCTTTGAAGGCGCATGTGGTGGGGATATCGACCTTACTTTTCGACATGATAACTAGAGAAGATTAGGGTTGTAGACTAGATAAACTCTCGTCTATACTGACATATAGAAGTTTGGTTGCATGTGCGGACTCAAGCAACCAAACCCATCAACAGAGGAGCAGGCGCAGGGGAACGGGGTTGCAGGGGCCTAGAGGAGTGGCAGGTGGCAGAAATGATGCATGACTTGATTTGCTTATAGCTCTGAGGAAGAAGAAGCATTCATGTGCCTTATACCCGATTGCTTCTCATGTCACCTTTGAGCGTTTGATAATTAACTTCAGGAGATTTGCAGTTGCTTTGTCTGCCGTGGACATACCACGAACATACCATGAGGCTCTGGTTGACAACAGATGGTGTCTGGCTATGGACAAAGAGATGACCGCCCTTCAGTCGTGAGGTACTTGGAGCCTTGTATAAGCCCCCACTAGGACATCTATAGTAAGTTGCAAGTGGGTTTTTACAGTGAAACAAAATGCAGATGGTAGCATTGATAAGTATAAGGATCGCCTGGTCGCCCGGAGGTTTACTCAAACATACATGGTGGATTATCTTGACACATTTTCTCCAGTTACTCGTCATTCTACCTTACGAATTCTTTTATCTGTTGCCGTGATTCGAGATTGCCCCCTATTTCAGTTGCATGTGAAGAATGCTTTTTTGTATGGTAATCTTCAAGAAGAAGTCTACATGCAGCAACCACTTGGGTTTGTTACTGAGGAAGGGGGGGTGTTCACATATATGTAGACTTCATAAGGCAATCTATGGCCTTAAATAGAGCACGAGAGCTTATTCCTATTACAGAAGATGATATGCCACTTGGGTTCTAGAAGCTCCCAAATTTATTTTCCAACGGTCAAATGCAGATCATTCTCTTTTCGTGCAGAGGGCCTCCAGAGGTACGACTGTTATTATGCTGTATGTAGATGATATACTTATTACAGGAGATGATATGCATGGAATAAAAAGAGCAAAAGCATTTCTGAGCTGTGAATTTGTTACCAAGGATCTAGAAGCCCTTAGATACTTTTGGGATTAGAATTTGCCAGAAATCAACAAGGGCTTGTGATGACTCAGAGAAAGTATGTCACTAACTTGTTAAGTGACATGGGCATGCTTGGATGTCGACCAGCTACTACACCCATGGATCCAAGCATGAAGTTGTACGCTGATGAGACTGATGAGATTGACAAGAGGAGATACAGGGAACTTGTGGGGAAGCTCCTTTATGTTACCATTACCAGACCTGATATTTCATTTGCAGTCAGTCGAGTGAGGCAATTCATGTAACAACCTCGTCAGGTACATATGGACGTTATACAAATGATATTAAGGTATCTTCAATCATCTCTAGGTGTAGGGATGCTGTTTAAAAAGGGTGGCGCTATTACTATCTCAGCATGTGCAGATGCCGTCTACGCAGGGTGCCCTAATGATAGAAAGTCTACATCAAGATTTGTTATATTTGTTGGAGATTCCCTTGTCTCATGGAAAAGTAACAAGCAAACCGTTGTTAGATCTAGTGCTGAATCTGAGTATGGAGCTATAACATAAGCATGTACAAAAGTGATGTGGGTTCGAGCAGTAATGACAGATCTACATATAGATATTCCTCTTCCCATGTCGTTGAAATGTGACAATCGAGCTGCCTTATTCATTGCTAATAATCCGAAGTTCCACGAGAGGACAAAACACATTGAGGTTGATTGCCATTATACACGTGATATGATCCAGAAGTGCTTCATTTTTACATCCCATGTTAGCTCAGGGGACCAGACAACCAACATTTTCACCAAAGCCGTACTTAGAGGATCCTTTCAGAAATGCTCATCCAAGCTGAGCATGATAGATATCTATGCTCCATCTTGAGGGGGAGTGTAGAGATATAGTTTTATGTTTATGTATCTTTTATCTAGTTTTCCTTTTCCTCTGTCTACTTTATCTATTTTTACATCCCATAGGTCTCTCCCTATATAAGAGACCCTAGGGCTCAAGGAGTAAACACCGATTCTTCTTTTCCCAACACATGTGGCATCTTCGATTTGGCCACCTTCCTTTGCAAAAGTTGTGTCATGTCATCCCTGAAATCTCTTCTTGGTCCATTTGGCAATGTAGGGCTTGCCAGCATGGGAAGCATTACTAATCTAAATCATGTTGTCAGAGTCATAGTAGCAGTACTTTATTTAAACTAGTCTATTTTGATATTTGAGTCCTAGTCATGTTACTGATCATCTGGGGCACGTGTTTGATCTTGTAGTTGTTGATGATTTTTTCTAGATTTTCATGAGTTTTCCTTTTAAAGAAAAAGTCTTGAGGCTTCAATCTTTTATTCATGGAGTAAAGAATATTTTTTCTGCTAATGTTAAGTATTCATGTTTGCTATAACAATGCCTTGGAGTTCTATGCTTTACAGCTTTCTCGGTTCTTCAGGTCCCTTGGCATTATACACCAGGGTATTGCTGAGCACAAACACTGCCATCTTTTTGATGCGACCGAGAGTATTCTTATTTAAAGTCATGCCCCCACTCTTTATGAATGGTGTGGTTCTTATTGCTTGGTATATGATAAACCAGATATCCTATATTTTAGGAGAGGGCATTTTTTTCGAATTCGTTTTTCGATACGGATATTCTCTCTTTAGCACATCGTGTTTTTGTCTCAGTGACTTTTGTTTACCATATGACTTGTGGCCGTGACAAGTTCACCCCATAGCTTGCAAGTGTGTCTTTGTGGGCTACTCTCGGACCCAGAAGGGTACCTATTCTTTGATCTTGTTAGAAGAAAGTACTATGTTAGCGTTGATGTCACCTTCTTTGAGTCAATCATGTATTTTTCTCCTATCAGTGACAGGATTGACCTCGTCTGACTCTGGAGAGGAGGTTCACATAACTCCTATGCCACTGCCACCTCCACCTGTGGTTCCTCATATGCCTCCACCACCTCCACCACCTCCGCCACCGCCACCTCCTATTGTGGTGCCTACTCCTTTGGTTCAATTTTTGCCACATTTTTACATTCGAAGGCACCCTCTATACCTCATGCTCATATGGCTTCCCCATCATCCAAAATGCTCTAGGTACGTTCTGAGCACTTAGTTTCTATTGATGGTACTAGTGAATTATCTATACATCCAGCTACTTTACATGACAAGCAAGTGCGCCCTCAGGAGGTTACTTTACATGACACAAATGTTATAGCGGACCTTGATCGACACATTGCTCTCTGGAAGTGGAGGTGTACGTCTGCTATGTATCCTCTCGTTTCCCATGTTTCTTTAGGATGCCTTTCAACGTATTTCACGAGGTTTGTGATGGGTCTCTCAACTGTAGAGATCCCACAAATATATCAAGAGGCTATGCCAGATAGTTAGTGGCGTCTTGTTATGGAGGAGGAGATGTCAACATTCCAGTGACGTGGCACATGAAGCTTGGTTACTGCCCCTATGAGGACATCTGTGGTTGGCTGAAAATGGGTGTTAACAATGAAGCACCGTACAAATGACAATGTTGATCGCTACAAGGGCAGGCTTGTGGCTCGCGGTTCTCCTAGACTTATGGGTTGGACTATCAGGGCAAGTTCTCTACTGTGGCTCGTCATTCGATACTTTGGATCATTCTCTCTATTGTAATGGCACGTAAGGCCCTAAATGGCGATTTCAATCACCATTTCGGTGACTGACCAAAACGGAATTTCGATCGAATTTCGATCGAAATTTCGCTTATTTTTTGTACTAGGGCCCCCATATTTCGGTCAATTCGATGGAATTTCAATTTCGACATGATATCGATATTTGACAGAAATTCGATCGAATTTCGCTGAAATTTAAGGCCATGTACAAGACTGGTCCATGTTCCAGATAGATGTGAAAAATGCTTTTCTATATGGTGATATGTAAGATGAGGTCTACATGTAGCAACCATTAGAGTCTACTGCTGAGGGGGAGTCTTCGAAGGTTCGTAGACTTCATAAAACTATCTATGGCCTTAAGTAGAGTCCCAGAGCATGGTTTCAAAAGCTCTCAGAGTTGATAGAGCAATATGGCTTCATGAGATCAACTGCAAACCATTCACTATTTGTTTAGAGGACTCAGAGATGTGCCGTTATTGTGGTCTATGTTGATGATATCATTGTTAGAGGAGATGATGTACTTGGTATTAGTATGACTAAGGAGTTTCTTGAACGACAATTTGTCACCAAGGACTTTGGTGGTTTACGATACTTTATAGGGCTTGAGTTCTCCAAGAATCATCAAAGTCTTATCATGCTCCGGAGGAAGTATGTTATAGATCTCCTTTCAGAAATATGTACGGTGGATTGCAGACCTGCCATTACTCCCATGGATCCCAACATGAAGCTATATGACGATGATACATAGGAGGTGAATAAGAGGAGATACGTGGGGCTTGTTGGGAAACTTCTTTATGTAACTATTACCCAACTAAATATCTCCTTTGCTGTAAACAAAGTTAGCTAGTTTATGGAGCAACTGAGACATACGAACATGGATGCAGCGTATGATTCTGAGGTATTTGAAGTCCTCTCTAGGTACTGGAATGCTCTTTAGCAGAGGAACATCCCTTGCCATCACGACATATGTAGACGCAAACTATGCAGGATGCCCCTAGGGCAGGAAATCTACCTTCATCTTTGCAGTGTTTGTTGGAGCTCTTTGGTGTCATGGAAGAGCAAGAAGCAAACCATGGAAGCACTGAGATTATGTGGGTTAGTGGATCTGTTTTGACTAACTTAGCTGTTGACGTAACTCTTCCCATGCATCAACAATGCAATAACCGTTGATTAGTTATCTTTTTATTCTTTTATTTATTATCTATTCTTTTTGTCTTCTTTATGTAATTTGCCTAACATATTTCTCCTTTATATAAGAGAATCCTAGGACCTCATAAGTAAGAAAGTTATTGTTTTCTTTCAAAATGGTATCGGAGCGACAGTCCTAGACCAGAGTTCTAGTACCCCGTATGAGCCCTAGCCCCCACCCGCCAACCTCTGCATCTACTCACGCCTCTGCACGCACCGTCGGCAGCTTCGCCTAGCATGCATGATCCATCCGTGTGTCGCTACTGCCGCCGCAACAGCCTGCCAGGCTCTAGTAGTAGCCTCCAGTGTTGTTGTCACACATCCATGCCGTCGTTGCATCGCTGCTGCACACTGCAGCATGCCTCTACGAGGTCCCGCACACCACCACGTGCCTTCGTGCACCTCCACGACCCCTTCCTGCTCGAACGACATCCATGGTCGATTCATCTCCTCTTCGATGCCATACTACAGTATGAAACAGTCTGATTTTGATCGGAAAAGGTGATTTCGGGTCTATAAATAATCTTTTTCGATCCTAGCGCAGATTGAGGAGTGATGAGAATGGTTGTATGAGTTTATACGTATGACCAATCCTCAATATGATCGTGTAGGCTCGTTCCGATTGATCTATTTCCCTAGTCGAGTTCCATTTTAACCTTTTTCATCATGTCAGAGAACAAGGGTTAATACTTCTCTTTGTTCTATGCCTTCAAGGGCTCGGCTCCCATCGTGAAGATGGATGTGATCAAGTACTAGTTGTATGTAGTTTTTGACCCTTATGCAATGTAATAACAATGAGCACATTCTGCTGGAGCCTGAGCCGACGGATATGACCAGGGACAATGCTTTGTGGAAGCAAGATGACGTATACGTGTGAGTTTGGCTCTCTGGGATGCTTACTATAGAGACCACCAACAATATTGTGAAACAACCCACTGCTAAGGCAATGTGGGATATTCTGACAGCCACATATGCCCAAGCGAAGAACGAGACCTAGATTCTGCAGCTTCAGTTTCATATATACGACAAAACATAATGGCTGTCCTCTACATAACTTCTACTCTTCTCTTCGAAGCATGTTTGAGAAGCTTCACAACTTCATGCCTGTTACCACTACCACAGAGCACATATGGTATGTAGGAACTCCACGATGGTTGGAGTTTTCTTAGCAGCACTGGATCTAGAGTATGAAGCATCACACACACAGCTTCTTAAAGGTGCGACCATAACTCCCATGGATGAGGTTTACAATCGCCTCAATAAACTTCTTATCACATATGCTGCCTGTTACCACACAGACTGCCTTAGCGATGGCTGCATCTTGCAAGAGAGGAGATTTTGCACAGTTCGGAGGGCATGGTCCTCGTGGCGAAGGAGTTGGACATCAACGTGGTCCCTGCACCTACTGTTGTCATCCAGGTTTTTCTAAAGACACATGCTATCGTCATCCAAGTTTTTCTAAAGACACATGCTATCATAAATATGGATATCCCGCATTTGCTCGTGTAATCGAGAAGATTGAGTCTTCAGACAATTCGGTTCCTCAGGCAGATCCACTCCTTGATGATATTGTCTCCCGTCTAAGGGAGATAAGTACTCCTATTGCTGGCATCGCTACTATTCCCCAAATGCCACAACTAGTGCTAGAGCCTCTTCGAGCTCCTCAAGTATAGCCTATTATGCTTTTACTAGTTGTAGCAATGCATATATGACATAGTGGATCATGAACTCTGGCATTTCTCGCCATCTGTATGGAGACATAACACAGTTCCGTTCTTATAGGTCTATACCCCTTGGTAGATGGGTCGCCATTGCGAACGGGCTCTACTTACCCATCACATGACATGGAGAGGTGCATTTGATGCCATATATGTGCATGTAGAATGTTTTATATGCTCCTGACTTTCAGATGAACTTGCTTTCTATTAGTCAGATCACGAAGGATCTGATTGTCATGCCATTTTGTCCCATCTTCTCTTGTATTTCAGGGAAAACTCACATGTAGGGTGATTGGATGTGGTCGTGAGCAGTAAGAGCTCTCTAGACTAGTCTAACCTCCTCACGCCAGTACCTTTATTATTCCCACTGGACTAGTCTCACCATACTTGTGGCATCTTTGGTTTGGCCACCTTCCTCTGTGTCATATCCTCTCACAGATTTCACTTGATCATCCTTCCAATGCGAGGCTTGTCAGCTTGGGAAGCATCACTGCTCTTTGTTCCCTAGTCATCATAGTCATAGCAGTACTCTGTTATTTGAGCTTATTCACTTAGATGTTCCAGTTGTGTTTCCTCTTCGTTCCCTAGTCCCAGTTGTGTTCTTGATCACTACGGACACCGTTTTTATCTTGTTTACGTGGATAATCACTCTAGACTTTCTTGGGTCTTTCTGTTAAAAAAAACAAGTCTGAAGATGGGAGTATGTGACTGCTATTAATCATTTATTAATGAAATAAAGAACATTTTTCTGCTACCGTCAAGTTTTTATGCTCTGACAATGCCTTAGATTTCTGCACTTTACAACTATCCGATTTCCTCAGATCTCTTGGTATCATATACCAGATCTCGTGTGCCTACACATTCCAACAGAACGACGTTGTCGAACGCAAACACCGTCTTTTACTTGATGTGACCTGGACCCTTTTGATCAACAGTTGTGCCCATTACTTTTTTTGGAGTGATGTCTTCACAGCTTGCTACTTTATGAATCATATGCCATCTTCTGTTTTAGGAGAAAAGATTCCTTTTCGGATGCATTTTCTGAGAAGGATTGTTTTCCCTTACACCCCAAGTGTTCAACTTTTTGTGGTCTTTGTTCACAATCTGACACCTGGTCACGACAAGATCTCCCCTAGAGCTGTCAAGTATGTCTTTGTAGACTACTCTTGTACCCAGAAAGGGTACCATTATTTTGATCTGCTCACACGGAAATACTTTGTCAGTGCTGACATCACCTTCTTTGAGTCTGTTATGTATTTCTCCCCTACAGGTAACAAGTTGACTCCATCAGACTCAGGTAAGGAGGTTTTCGTGCCTCCTCGTAGGCCTGCACCACCTCCACTACCTACACTACCACCACCACCACCACCTCCATCATCTCCACTACTATTACCGCCATCTCCAGTGCCTAAACCTGCTCCTGTGGCTGCCCTTGGGCTACTGCCCATTACTTTGACTCAATTTTTGACTTTTTGTCACGTATCTTTATTTGCAGACCTCACACTGTTCCACCTGCTCATGGAACTTCTCCATCATCTAATACGCCTCAGGTATGTAATGAGCACATTGTTTCTACTGATGGCACTATTGATTTGTCTATACAACATGATTGTACAGGAAGAGTTGGTGCCCTCTCAAGAGAGTAGTTTATTAAGGAGGACACATGTGATATTGATGTGCATATTGCTCCGCGGCAATAGAGTTGTGCTACATATCCTATTGCAACCCATGTCTCCTTGGGCTGACTTTCAGAGGACTTCAGGAGATTTATCGTGGAACTGTCTGTCGTGCAGATACCATGAGCATATCAGGAGGTAATACAGGATAGCCAGTGGCATCTGCCATGGAGGAGGAGATGACCACGCTACAGTCACACGTCACATGGAGCATTATTACAGCTCCTACATGAGCATCTGTTATTGGATGCAAGAGGTGTTTACAGTGAAGCACCGAGCTGTTAGAAAATAGGAATGTAGAAGTAGAGTGATAAACAAAGCATGAAGAATAAAAAGAAATAAACAGGAATCCTATTCCGTAAGGAGCAGGATGAAACCACAGGAGAAGGCCTCATAGGGCCATATGCTTCATTGCTTTTTCTCACTGGATACAATGGGTATGGGGGTATATATCCCCTAATGAGTTTCCACATCTCCAAACTGGTAGATGTGTAACTTAAGACTGGACGGGGCAAATGGATCCTGGAGGTATCCATTTACCTATCTACAACATAAGAGGCACACAACCAAATACTCCAACACCCCCTATAAGCTGGAGCATGCAGTGCTCAGCTTGGACAAACAAAAATAAACTCAACTCACAATAAATAATACTACAGACAATATCAACTCAACGCGCACAACTGTCGGCTGCTTTCGAGGGCGTTACTTCTCATGCCATACATGCGAGGAGGATGAATGAGCTGGAGTATGACTCAACTGAATCTCCTCATCGGAGAGGATGTGCTCTGTACTGTGTCCGTCAAAGTCACTACAACTGAAATGAATCTCCTCGTTGGAGTACTCTGGCTTGTCACAACATGTGGACAACTGCTCCATCTTTGAAAGGGTCGAACTGAAAAGATCGTGGAGTGCAATCCTCGTCGAAGTTCATAGTTGTTAGAGAATGGAGTATGAAAGTCTCCTCGTCGGAGAACTGGGTCTCTCCCATCTGGCTCAAAGAATGGTACTTTACTCTGGAGTCCCTATGATACCACATGAAAACCTTTGCCCATGGCATAAGGAATGGTCTTTTTGACTCACATGAAAACTCTGGCCGAAAACAAGAATGATGGGGACCACACAAAAGATGTCAAACATGTGCTCATCTGAAAGAAGACCACATACATGTTCGTGTCTGACACTGAGGACTCAGAATCAATCGTCGAGTTTGAAACTGTGCTGTAGAGTCTGGAATCTGAATGTGCATCTGGACTGGAATATGAAATCTATCTCTAAACTGAAACTGGAATCTGAATCGTCAGAGTGATGATGCCGAAGAACTCTACACAATACTCCACCTTTCTCCCATACTTGTTGAAAAATCAACAGCAACATAGTTGAGAGAAGACAACTAAGATGTGGAGAAAAACCAAATAAGCTGTCATTTTTTCGGCTTTTCTTGCAGTTTTTTTTTTCTCTCGGCTATTTCCATTTTGTTATAGCCACCACGCTTATTTTTTAATAAGCCGTGCATGTTATTTTTCTTCCTTGGCTTCAGTTCATTTTTAATAAGCCATTGACATTTTTTCGGCTTTTCTTTTTTTTTCAAATGTTTTACGTACGACTTTTATTGTACGTGCCTTTTTTTCCAAAGTTTTTTCTACAGCCCAAATGAGCTTCAAAAAGGACCCCTCACTCTCTCCCTCCTTTTCAAAAACAAGACACGACCCCCCTTTTTTCGTTTTACTTGGGCCCATACAATACAAAACACCATTTTTTATTATTTATTTAGTGTTCCAGAGAACCCTCTTACGAAACACAAGCACCCCGATAGGGGGATCTTCTTGCGCCGCCTCCCTGGAGCGGCTCCACGCTAGGGGCATCACATGTGTTGGAGATCGCCTTCGATCGAGTTAGGACCCGTCGCCTGGAAGCGGAGATGAGAGGAGGCGAGCAGCGGGATGGAGATGGAAAGTGAAGGGGTGATGCGCTAGGTCACCTTGGATGCAAGAACTGGGGAGGCATTGGCGGATCGTTGGAGGTGCAGGTGCCGATCTGGAGGAAACTGCCGAGCTCTGCCTGGAGGCGGCAATGGGCTGCTGCTGCGGAGGGCGATGGCTTTCTACGCCTACTGCGGAGGATTTGATCGCCAAATCTGCTATGCTCAAGAGGAGGAAGTCGTATTATCTTGAGTTCGGGCTCTCGATGGATCCCCTGAACAGGGGGTTTGCGCAGGAAGTGTGCACGGAAAGAGGAGCAACCACCTTGCTAGAGATGGAGATCTTGTGTAGAGAAAATCGAGGATGCGCCGCCGTGCGCCTCGTTGCGCCTGGAGGTTGCGACCGAAGGTGCTGTATCGAACAGGAGATGCCACTAACGGGAAGAAATCATCGCATGTCGCTGAGATCCATTTGAAGCGCTTGCACGCGATGAGGACATATGTGACAAACGAATCTTGATGTTGTAAGGTAGGATTTCAAGAAGAAAACTCTAGGATTCTTTCATGAACACGAACTTGAATAATCTTATATGTAATCACGACCGAATCTCAAAAAATACAAAACATAAATCTTCAAGAACAAATCTTCGAGAATCAAACCCGCTCTGATACCATGTTAGAAAATAGGAATGCGGAAGCAGAATGATAAACAGAGCATGAAGAACAAAATAAATAAATATGAACACCAAGATTTAACGTGGAACCCTACTCCCTAAGGAGCGGGATGAAACTACGGGAGAAGGCCTCAAAGGGCCATATGCTTCATTGCTTTTTCTCTCTGGATACAATGGGTGTGGTGGTCTATATATTGCCCCCACTGATTCTCCACATCTCCAAATTGGTAGATGTGAGACAGAGTAAATGGATCATGGAGGTATACCCATCTACAACATAAGAGGCACACGACCAAATACTCCAACACGAGCAGATGGCAACGTGGATCGCTACAAGGTGAGACTTGTGGCACGAGGGTTCACCCGGACATATGGGGTGGACTATCAGAACTTTCTCTCCGTTGGTTAGACATTCTATACTGCATATTCTTCATTCTGTTATAGTGACCCGGGATTGATAGTGACCCGGGATTGTCTCCTATATCAACTAGATGTGAAGAATGCATTTCTTTATAGTGACCTACATGAAGAGTTCTATATGCAGTAGCCACATGTGTTTGCTGCTGAGGGGGAGTGTCAGAAGGTTTGTAGGCTTCACAAGGCAATCTATGACCTAAAGCAGAGTCCAAGAACATGATTCCAGAAGCTCTCAGATCTGATAGAGCAATAAGGGTTTGTGAGATCGACAACTGATCATTCACCGTTTGTTTAGAGGTCTCAGAGAGATACAATTGTCATACTTGTTTATGTTGAAGACATCATTGTTACAGGAGATGATAAGAAGGGTATTTAGGCTGCTAAGGATTTCCTAGGTCAACAATTTGTAACCAAGGATCTTAGCAGTCTACGTTACTTTCTTGGACTGCAGTTTGCAAGAAACCAGCAAGGTTTTGTGATGACCCAGAGGGAGTACGTTACAAATCTTCTTTTTGAGACAAGCATGGTAGATTTCAGACTTGTGACTTCTCCCATGAACCCGAGCATGAAGTTATATGGTGATGATATTGAGGAGGTAGACAAGAGGAAGTATATATAGCTCGTTGGGAAGTTTCTATATGTAATATAACTGGGCCAGATATATCCTTTGCAGTAAGCAAAGTGAGTCAGTTCATGGAGCAACCTGGACATGCACATATGGATGCAATCCTTATGATTCTAAGGTATCTGAAGACCTCACCTGACACTGGTTTTCTATTTACCAGAGGGACATCTCTTGCCGTTATAACTTGTAGATGCATATTATACGGGTTGTCCTGAGGATAGGAAGTCCATCTCTGGCTTTGCAATGTCCATAGGGAGTTCTTTGGTGTCATGGAAGAGCAAAAAACAGGCAATAGTCGCCATATCTAGTGCAGAATTAGAGTACAAAGTCATGACACAAGATAGTATAGAGATGATGTGGGTTAGATCGGTTCTTACTGACCGAGCAGTTGAGGTGCCTCTTCCCATGCACCTCCAATACGATAACCGGGCTATCCTCTTCAACCAACAATCCCACCTTCCATGACAGGACCAAACATATCGAGATAGATTGTCACTACACTCGAGACATGATTCAGATTTGCCTCATTTCCTCTAATCATGCTAACACATGAGATCAAACTAATTTCGTCTGCGAGGATGGAGGCTGAGGAGACGGTTCAGAGGCTTGATGCAATGGAAGATTGTAGGGAGCTCTCGATGGACGAGTTGGCTACTCGTTCGGATGCTCAAAAACTAATTATGTCTGAGGACCTTAAGCGGGTCACTAAGTGGAGGCAGAGGTCGAGAAGTACATGGCTACGGGAGGGGGGACGCTAACACGTCTTTCTTTCATCTTGTTGCTAGTGAGAGACGTCGTTACAATGCACTGCGATCGATTACGATCGATGGGGTGCGCGTGGATGGCAACAAAGAAATGGGGAAGCTATTGTCAAACACTTTAAGGACGTCTCGACGAGGACTATACCGAGAATATGGAGATAGTCGGGTCTCGGGGCTACACCCTTGACGCCCTCTTTTTGTGATATGCTGACTCAAGATGTCTCCTTGGGGGAGGTTAAGGATGCGGTTTGGGACTTGAATGCAGATGGGGCTCCAGGCCCGGATGGCTTCCCGGTGGCTTTCTACAAAAACTTTTGGGATCTGGTTGGCTCGGAGGTTCTAGAGGTCATTTTTGAATTATGTATGGGCAACGCGGGCTTCGAAAGGATTAACCGATCTTTGATCATTCTGCTTCCCAAATCTTCGGCGACCGAAAGTATTGGGGACTTTCGTCCCATTGCGGTTTCTAACGCACTTTATCTCATTGTCGCGAAGGTATTCGCCATTCGGCTAAGCCATGTTCTTGAGAGCATTATCTCCCCGCTGCAATATGCATTTATTCAGGGTAGGCAGATCTTGGACTGCCTCACACTCGCCTCGGAGATCATTGCTGACTGGAGGAGAAGGGATAAACGCGGAGTGTTGTGGAAAGTGGACATTGCAAAGTCTTACAATAGCCTAGACTAGAGGTTCCTGTGGTCGGTTCTGCGGAGAAGGGGGTTCCCGGAGAGATGGATCTTTTGGATGAGATGTTGTGTGATAACGTCTTCTCTCTCGGTCATGGTGAATGACCGTCTGGAGGGTGGCTTCTTCCAGCCTCGTCGAGGCGTGCGTCAGGGATGCCCCCTTGCTCTTCTTTAAGTTGTCCTCGCTGCGGACGTCTTGACGCACATTGTTCTTCGCATGGTTAACTGCGGACTCTCGGCTGGATATTCTAGGGACGGGTCACTGATCCCGATTTTACAATATGCCGACGATACTATCTTCTTCATCGAGGGGGGCACTGCAGAGGCCACTGGCATGGCCGTGGCCTTGGATATCTTCAATGAACTTTCCGGTATGTTCAAGAATGTTGATAAGTCGAAGGTCATGCCCTTCGGCCTTTCTGTGGATGAGGCTGGCGCTTGTGCTCGGGCTTTAGGGTCGGACTGCTGCTCCTTGCCGACGGACTATCTTGGGATGCCTTTGACACTGGGAAGAACAAGACTGCGGGATTGGCTCAGAGTCGTGGAGAAGGTGGATGAGAGATTGACGGGTTGGAAATCTGTCATGCTATCGGGGGGGGGGGGGGGCGCTTGGTCCTCCTAAAGGCGGTCCTTTCCTCCATCCCTTTTTATTTCATATCCAACCGCCGTTTGCCGAATGGAATTCATGATCGGCTTGAGAAGCTTATGCGTAGGTTCTTATGGGGCAAGCATGGGGAGGCCGCAAGGGGCATTCACCTTGTTGGCTGGGAAGAAATTACGCTCCACAAGAATGCGGGGGGCTGGGGGTCAAGCGGCTTGATCAAATGAACGAGGCCTTGCTTCTGATGTGGGCAAGCAGAATATGGGGCCATGGGGAGGATTTTTGCTGCACCGTGCTGCATAAGATCTACGGTATTGGGGGGGTACCGCCGAGGCCGGGTGCTTGCGTGGACTCTCCTACACAATTCTGGAAGGGGGTGATGGACGTTTTCTCCAAGCATATCTCTCTGTTTAGCCCGATCCTTGGCAGTGGCGAGTCCTTCGCTTTTTGGTCTGATGACTGGATGGGGAGGGGGACCCTTATGCGCGCTTTTCCCGCGCTTGTTTGCTCTTGCGGATGACAAACATGCGATGGTTGCGTCCTGCTGGTCGGATGGTAATTGGTTTCTGGCTTTCTCATCTAGTTTCTCGGACCAGAGACTCGAGGATTTCCTCGCGTTGCTGGATGCTATCAAGGATGTGGGGCGTCCAACGGTGGGAAGGGACCATTGGGGATGACATGCGGGTCCGTTCACGGTTAAGAAAGCATTTGGGGCGATTGGCAGGCCTCCGCCGTCTCGCTCGGAGGTGGTGATTCGTGATTGTGCATTTTTCTGGGCTCTCAAGCTCTCCGAGCGAGTTGGTTTCTTCTTGTGGCTGCTATGTAGACAAAGGCCGATGGCAAGGGACCGATGTGCTAGACTTCTGGGCTCCACTTCTGATAGGTGCCTTCTTTGTGATGAAGCGATTGAGACCATTGAACATCTATTCTTTAAATGCCCCAAGGTGATCCAGATCTGGGGGGAGGTCAGATTGGCTTGGTTATGTGCTTTGGATATGGTCTCTTTCTGCAGCTCGATGGTTGCTAATACGAGAGGATCTCGGAGGGAGCTCGTCTATCCAGTCGCCATTCTGTGGGCCGTGTGTCTGGGAAGGAATGCTCTCCTCTTCTTGGGGCAACACTTCTACAAGGAAAACGTGGGGATACATGTCGCGAGATTGGTGGAGTGGGAACTGTAATTGGTTATTTGTGTTCCTTTCTCTTTTGTCTATCCTCTTTATTTTCGTTATATAAATAATCTTTGGGGCGAACACCATTGAGTGTCTACCCCTGTTTTTGGCTTCAAAAAAACACATGAGATCTAACAACAGATGTGCTTACCAAGGTCCTAACCAGAGGGCGTTACCAAAGATGTTATTCCAAGCTGAACATGATTGATATCGATGCTCCAGCTTATGGGAGAGTGTCGAGATATTAGTTATCTTTTTATTCTTTTATGTATTCTCTATTCTTTTTGTCCTCTTTATGTAATTTCCCATCATGATTTTCCTCTATATAAAAGAACCATAGGGCTTCATGAATAAACAAGTTATTATTTTCTCTCAACAATAACCAAGTTGCTTTTTTCATTACCAACAACCTCGCATTCCACGAGAGGAATAAGCACATTGAGATAGATTGTCATTATACATGCGACATGATTCAAAAGGCTTTTATCTCTTCTTCCTATACCAGCTCAGGGGAACAAACACCAATTAACCAAGGCTCTAGACAAATGACCATTCTAGAGATGATGTTACAAGCTGAGCATGATTAACATCTATACTCCATCTTGAGGGGGAGTGTTGAGAGATATTTATGGATGAGTTGACTAGTCTCGTTAGGGATGACATACCTTGGTGTATGTTGTTCGTCAATGATATTGTGTTGATTGATGAGACAAGAGATGGAGTAAATGAGAAGCCGGAGAGCTGGAGGTTTGGAGTCACGTCTTATATACTAAAAGATTTCATATAAGTAAGGCTAAGACTGAATATATGGAGTGCACCTTTGATGGAAATAATGAAGGACTCAAGGTGAATATTGGAGACAATAACATTTAGAATAGAGTTTTTTTAAGATAATTGGGATCTATTTTGCAGCATGATGGATAAATTGATGGAGATGTTACTCATTGAATAAATGCAGGTTGGCTAAAGTGGAGAGGAGCCACTATTGTTCTTTGTGATAAGAATTTCCCTTTGAAACTCAAAAGAAAGTATTACAAAGCAGTCATGAGACCTACTATGCTTTGTGGATCAGAATGTTGGCCTGTGAACTATAGACATGCATAGAGAATGACAATAGCAAAAATGAAAATGCTAAGGTAGATGCGTGGTCATACACAAAAATTCAGATTTGGAATAATGCGATAAGAAGGGTAGTTGGTGTAGCTCCAATAGAGGATAAGATGAAAGAAAATCGCTTAAGATGGTTTGGCCATTTGCAAAGGAGGTTGATTGATGTGCCAGTTAGAATTTGCTAGATTTAGGATGTTGAGTTGGATAAGAGAGGACGAGGAAGATCCAAGAAGTGTTGGAATGAGACTATCCGAATAATCTTAGTTATTTGGATTTAAGCTCGAAAATGACCCAAAAATCTGAATAAATGGCGAAGCCTTCTCCCACTTTAAGTAGAGTCAGCTACATGGATTCTTGCTCAAATCCATGTTGAAAGATCCGACTATTTTTTACGCTGGCTATTGCCTGCCTTGATCCCTGGTCTTTTGGGTGGTAGACACATTGCACTACTACAAGACCATTGGAGTGGGTGCAAAAAAAGTAGATATGAATGGAGGTTAAAAATCCATATAGCCAACCCTACTTAATTATGGGAAAAGGCTTTGTTGTTGTTGTATCTTTTATATATTTCATTTTTCTTTTATCTCTATTTTGTAATTTGCCATATAGAGTTTCTTCTCTCTATATGAGAGAGCCATGTGGCCTCATAAATAAACAAATCGTTATTATCTTTCCATAATCTTGAACGGGAAAACGAATATGTTCTTGCATATTCATGTTTAATTAATTGCTTGTAAGGAATTTATATACATCAGATGCAACTTCATCTCTTTTTACATTTAAAATAAACTAAGCAAGAGCATCTTGTTGACTAGGGCCTAATGCATTCATAAATATAACACACCATCAACAACAAAGCCTTTTCCCACAATTGAATAGGGTCGGCTAAATGAATTTTTGCCTCCATTCAGATGTATTTTTGGTCATTCTCATGCTTAAATCTAAATAACCAATATCCCTTCGGATAGTCTCATTCAATACTTCTTGGACCTTCCTTGCCCTCTCTTAACCGGATCAACATCCCAAATCTCGCATCTTCTAACTGGTGCATCGACCGACCTTTGTAAATGATCAAACCATGTTAAGCGGTTTTCTCTCATTTTATCCTTTATAGGAGCTACACCAACTTTTCTTTTGATCGCATCATTTCGAATCTGATCTTTTCGTGTATGACCACACATCCACCTTAACATTTTCATAAATATACATGGTTTAATTAGGAAGTGACTTGAGCGGGCCTACTCGAATCATCATGCGCAGACAGTGGACACCAATCTGTCGCAAGTCAAGAGATTTGCCGGTTTAATTGCATCTGAATATGTAGCAAAAATATGATATCTACTTTACAGAAACAACATTCTAAAATGTCAACAACCAAGGTTAATGGTATTGTTTGGACAGGTGCATGCTTATTTACCAAGTATATGGTCCTGTAATTCTTTAATTAGATAATAAAAATAATTACTTCTTCAAGGCTCTACCTTGATTGATGTCAACTAACAATAAGTCAAATAACATGGGAAACATCTACTTGAGGCATGAGAAGAATCTTCTCAAACAGTTAAGTGTTGACATTATTTATGCAGTGGTTGGTAATAAATACAAGTATCAACCAATACGAAGCACATCTGATCAGAAAAATAAATAATGGATCAAAGTGAGGACAGAGACCGTAAACCATTGAACTGGAGCAATTATGTATTATTGCTCTAGCTTTAAACTAAGTCTCGTCAACCTGGAGCAACCGATTTCAATTATCAACATAGTCCTAAGTTCGATGAGGATAGGAGGGCTAAGCTTTTGACAGCTTGAGTTGGTCTTTTCTCTAGACCTCCCTTCGGCATCGGAGTTTCCTGGAGATGTAAATTATGTAGATGAAGCAACGTACCACTATAGCTTCTTTTGTTGTCTTGGTGTATGCGAGTCCGGAAGATGGTTATGTAAAACCACAATGGGTGGTGCACTAGGGATGACCTCATGCATCCATACTTTTTGTTCTGGTGAGTGGCACTCTAGTTACTAATGCTCATGTATGGTAGAATTGTTGACAAGTTCATGGTAGGGGATGAAAGCCACTTTGTTTCCTTTTCATTTCGTAGGTGGGAATGTGTTATTCATGAAAAATAATTGTGAAATGGCAGGAGAAGCAAGGCAGCTTTGGACATCTTGGGGGAGGCACCTGGCCGCCTAATGGTGAACAGAAGATGGTTTGTTCGTGAACCATAAGAAATTTTGCTTCACTATGTCTTCCACATATGTGGATGCCATGATTGTATGTGAGGATGCTCTTATTATTCCACATGGATTGCTGCTCATCATCTATTTGGGGCAGCCTGAGGGTTAGTAGTCATTTAATAGGACAGACTTTCATGACTCTGACAGTGATTTCTTAGTGTTATTGAAGTATGTGCTCTCATCTCTTTTGATTTTCTATTTTCTTGTCCTTGTGAAGGTGGAGAAGAGGTTAGACCTTTTAAGAAGAATGTTTCGTGGGAAAGTAGTGGGAGCTGAAGAGTTCCCCAATTATTCTCTTTTCATTTACAATTTATACCTTTAAAAATCTAAGCAACATCATTTTGAAAACATGACATCATATCATTCCCATGATACAACGGTCCACCCTTATTATCCCTAAGCATTAGTGGCTAGTGAAACTTAATTATTAAAATCAATTACTATATTATGTTTTTTAAATCACCCATTTTCCTCCACCAACTCATTCTGTGGTTGGTTTTGAACTTATCATTGCTGGTTGCAAGCTCGGGTAAATGAGAAAGGTTGCGTTAGGTAGCCGATAGCTAAAATAAAAGAGTCAGATCTTTCAACATGGATTTAAGCAATTATTTGGATTTCATAGGAGCATTTGTTATTAGCTACGCATTGCATCTCCGGAATGCAATGAGAAGTTGGCAAAGATCGTTACATCGTCACTTGGATGTAGTGCAAAATTTGTAAGGGTTCTTGCATGAGGAATGCGTGAGTAAATAAACTAGTTCCCCTACATTTTCGCCCCCATGCAATCCAAAATCTGCAAGTTTCTTCCATGATGGACACATATGAGTAAAGAAGTTAGTCTAAAAGAGGTCGCAAAAGAGTTGCCAATATGTAGTTGGAATATTGACACTTTGATGGCAAATCGATGGAAATGGTATATGCGATGAAAATAAGGAAGATTAAGATATTAAGTCTCCAAGAGACATAATTGCTTGGAGAGAAATCAAGGGACATTGAGAAGACATGCTTTAAGTTATGGTATTTATGTAAAAGAGAAAGGTAGAAATGGTGTTGGAGTTGTTCATAAGGATTTAAAGGATAATATGGTTAAGGTGTAAAGATTTAGGGATCTAAATATTTTGATAAAATTGATACATGAAGAATTTCACTTTATTCACCACAAATTAGTTTAGAGGAAATGATTAAACAAGTTTTTTAGGAGGATTTGGATAAGATTATGAAAGGAATCTTGCAAAGAGAGATGATTTGCATGGGCGAACATTTCAATGGACATGTGGGAAATGATGCTTCAGGGTATATATGCCATGGCTTTGAGGTTAGAAATGAAGAGGAAAAAGTCATTGTAGATATTATAACAACTTATGGCATTTTATAGCAAACATTCTCTTCAGAAAGAGGGATGAGCATTTAATCAAGAGTGACACAACTAAAACACATATAGAATGGTTTACGATAAGGATAAGAGATCGGTTATGCAGAAAAGACTGCAAAGTAATTTCAGGAGAGAGCTTGACATCTCAACATTGCTTTCTAGTCATGGATGCACAAATAAAAAGCTTGGAAAACAAAAGGATGGTTCCCACTATCATTGGAACTAGATGGTGAAATCTTCAATTGAAGCAAGTGTGCTTCAATGAGAAAGTTTTAGAAGACTTATCTTGGGAATGTAATGGAAATGCAAACGGGATGTGAGAAGCGGTAGCATGTTGTATATAAAGGGTAGCAAAAGAGATCTTTGGAGAGTCTAACAGATGAGTTCAAGGTCAAAATGAAGCTTGGTAATGGAGTGAAGGGGTACAAGAGAAGCTTAAAATTAAAAGAGCTTACTTTAAAGCTATGTATAAGGATAAAATAAACAGCTCTGTCACAAACTATAAAACATTGAAGAAGGAAGCAAAAAAAGCTGTAAGTGAAGATAGATAAAAGCCTATAAAGTTCTATAAAAACTTGACTCTAATGAGGGAAAGAAGGATAAATTCATATGACCAAAGCTAGAAAAAGAAAGAAGAAAGATCTTACTCAAGTGAGATGTATTCAGGATGAGGATGGACACGTGCTTGTAACTCAAAAGGATATAAAAACTAAATGGAAGCAGTGTTTTTTTATAAGATTTTCATTGGGAAAGGGAATGAGATCTAGCCAGTAGTGAAAGTTACCTGAATCGTGCAAGCTATAGACGAATACATGGGAAGTACTAAATAAGGCTTTGAAGATTGCGAAACTTGGAAAAGGTATAGGACCTGATGACATTCCTGTATAAGTATGAAGAGTGTGGCTTGACTTGGCTCCCGAATTAAGTTGATGTTATTTAACGAAGCAAGAAATTGCCTGCAGAATGGAGGAAAGGTATTGTGGTGCCTCTTTACAAGAACGAATGTGACATTCAAAATTGTTCGAATTACATTGGTATCAAATTGATGAGTTATACTATGAAAATTTGGAACATGTGACCTAAAGTATAACATCCGGGTCCGAATAAACCCAACCTGACTCGATTAAGAGTCCGAACGACCAATTAACGTTCAATTAATATTGAATAAATACTAATCGATCAATTGATCACATGTAAAAAGTTGTTCGGATGCGATCGACCAACAATCGATTGCATCGTATTACGTGCTATGGAAAAGCCGCGACGTAAATTCGAAAAGCACAAAACAAACCGAGACCACCAAAAAATCTGATTCGATGAAATAAGATCAACGGAACCGACTGTTCGTCAATCGGAGATCAATTGATATTTTAAAACCGCAAAATTTAGCCATAAACCAAAACCGTATCTCGAGAATTTCAGGTATTTATACCAAATCTAAAGTATATGAATATTATACTCATTTTGATCGTTGTTCAGAGATGATCGAAACGCGCCATTGTGTGCCTTAATCGGAGACTTGAGGTACGAATATAGATCACTTTGGTGATTTGTAAAAAAATAAAAAAGTAAAATAAAATAAATATTTAAATTAAAATTTTCTGCCATCAGTTTAAAAAAATTATTTATGACATCAGTCGCTGACATCAATAAGCTGACATCAGTCGCTGATGTCATGACTGATGTCATATATATATATATAAAATCTCTAAGGAAGGTTTCAGGTAGGAACCTCCCTCGTCTTTCTTTCCTATTTACTCCATTCCAACGTGAGAACTTTTTCTTCTTTTTAATTTCTTTCCAACATTTCCAAGTCCACACCCTCTTTTATCCCCAAAATTTCCAACCATAGAAGCCTTACTTCCTACAAACACGACTGGAACTTCTCCAGCAAGCCTCCAAGCTCCTGAACATGGCTGAAATTTGGGGCTCCTGCAAATTTAGGAGTTCAACTGCAGTTGGGGCTGCTGCTCCAAAGTGCCAGCACTGCATGCAAACCAAAATACTTCAAATTAGGTACAATCCTTAGCTTCTCTTTTGCTGTTATGCATGTATGCTACAATATCTCTCAGTTACAACTTGTATTCCTTTTCTATACACATGCACAAAGTCTGATTTAAAGAGAAATGTCATTTCATAAAAGATATGGTGAATACCCATTTTTGGGGGGTTTTTAATTTGGGTGGATTCAAACATCTGGAACTTTGGAAGGCAAATTTGATCATGATTTAGCCTTGCAAAGTAATATGCATAGTGTGTCTTTGTTTAATCGAGGATTTGGACTTGCTAGGAGTTTGGTTTCAGACCTATGAGGCGATTCTTCTGTGGCATTTCTGTTGTTAGTGTCATGTATGGGTTTTGAAGACATGGAGCTGTTGTTCTGTGGCTGCTATTTTTTTTTACAAAGGCTACTCTGTGGTAGGGATGAAAACGGATACGGATATATCCGAATATCCGTTTACCGTATTCGAAAAATTATCGGATACGGATATCCGTATCCGGATATTTAATCGAATACGGATCGAATATGGATACGGGTTGTAGAAATTTTCCGAATACGGATACGGATATGGTAATGGCTTCAATATCCGGATCCGGATCCGGATATCCGAATACAACATTTAACATTATTTTATATATTAATTAGTATAATATTCCCGTGTTATTACAATAGTATTATATATTATATAATACAATATATTAATGGTATTAACAAACTTTCGTTTGTTTGGGTATGGGCATGAACAAAAGTTACGAAACATTATCCCCCTTTTGCTTCCAGTTAAGAACGCAAGTCATCTCGATGCTCTATTTTCTCATGATGCAACTTATTCATATTTCATTGCCATTTTTTAAAATCATTATGAACTTTGATAAAAATTCAATACGTACTCGTATGTGCTCTTTATTCAATATGTATTCGGATTCCATAATTATTGGATAGATATTTGGATTCACTCTTTATTCTATTCATATTTGAATTGACTCTTTATTCGATCCGTATCCAGATCCGCTCTTTATTCGATCCGTATTCGGATTCGATAAATATCCGATTCGAATTCGTACCGTATTTTTAAGGATATGGTTTCCTTAATGCATATCCGAATCATATCCGTATCCGTATTCGGATTCGATAAAGATGAAGCGAATATGGATATGGAAATAGACATATCCGATCCGTATCCGATCCGTTTTCATCCCTACTCTGTGGACTGCAACTGGAAGATCCACGACTCATCATTTGCTTAGTCTTTTTAGTGCAATCCCGATGTTCTGGAGGAGTAATCATATGGCGTGGAATCATAAGACAAATTCGAATAACTAGTAATATATTAACATCTTCAAAATATGTATGTGATTTGTTGTGGAAATGCATTTTTCCTTGGATTTTCTACAACAGTATAGTCTACAAAAATGATGCAGATTAGTATTGTCTATTTGGATTCTCTCATCCATTCTTAGGTATACTTATCAATAGTTTAAGATGGTAATATAATTCTTACTTTCTGGGTTTTCGAGGCACTTAGCAGAGGATTGGAGGGTTTGGGAATGATTATTGAATTAAATTAAATATTTTATAATAATAAAAACTCAGCCGTGGTCGGTCCCAAGCCCGGATAAATGAGGAGGGTTGAGTCAGTAGCCGACTACCAACGTAAAATAGTCCGAGACAACTTCTTAAATAATATATATATATTTTAAAAATACTATTTAGAAAGTTGCCTCATGACAGTCAGATCTTTCCAACATGGATTTAAGCAAACATACAGATTTCGTTGTGGCGTTCCCTACTTGCGACGCATTGCATCGCCCAAATGCAATGAAAAATTAGCAAGGGTCGCTACATCGTAGCCTGGATGTAGTTCAAAATTTGCAAGGGTTCTCGCATGGGGAACACCTGCGGATAGTTAAGCTAGTTTCGTTGCATCACCGCCCGGATGCAGTCCAAAATTTACAAGGGTTCTTGCATAATGGACGTATGCGAGTAAAGAAGTTAGTCCAAAAGAGATTGCAATGTAAGTTACGGATTGGTAGTTGAAATATTGGCACTTTAACTGGAAAATTGATGGAGATAGTGGATACGATGGAAAGAAGGAATATTCATATACTATATCTTCAAGAGACTAAATGGGTTGGAGAGAAAGTAAGGGAGATCGAAAAGACATGCTTTAAACTTTGGTATTCATGATAAGATAAGGGTAGAAACATTGTTGGAGTGGTTGTTCATAAGGATTTGAAGGATTGTGTGGTTGAGGTACAAAGATTAGGGGATCGGATTTTTTTGCTAAAATTGGTGCTTGAAGAAGAAATTCTAAATATAATCTTAGTTTATGTACCACAAATTGGTTTAGATGAAAGGACTAAACAAGCTTTTTGGGAGAATCTAGATAAGATTTTACAAGGAATCCACAAAGAAAGACGATTTGCATAGGTGGAGATCTTAATGGACATGTGGGAAAAGATGCTTCAGGGTATGCTAGTGTTCATGGAGGTCATGGTTTTGGGGATAGAAATGAAGAGGAAAAGTCATCCTGGATTTTGTAACGCCATATGATCTTTTCATAGCAAACACTCTCTTCAAGAAGAGGGAGGAGCATTTAACTACTTATAAGAGTGGGCCAATTAGAGCACAGATAGATTACTTTGCGTTGAGGAGAAGAGATCGGTTGTGTTGTAAAGACTGCAAAGTAGTCACAGGAGAGAGTTTGACAACCCAACATCGCTTGTTAGTCTTGGATGTACAAATAAAAGGGCTGGTAAAGAAAAGGAGGGTTCCTAAGATCACTAGAACTAGATGGTGAAATCTTCCACTGAAGTAATAGAGCTTCAGGGAGAAGGTTTTAGAAGACTTATCTTGGGATTGTAGTGGAAGTGCAAACGAGATGTGGGAGGCAGTAGCATCTTGTATTCGAAAGGTAGCCAAAGAGATGTTAGACGAGTCAAAGGGAGGAGCCTCAGGTCAAAAGGAGGCTTGGTGGTGGAGTAAAGGGGTGCAAGAGAAACTAAAAATTAAAAGAGCATGCTTTAAGGCTATGTCTAAGGATAAAACAGAGGAAACGGTCACAAACTACAAAATAACGAAGAAGGATGCAAAGAAGGCTGTAAGAGAGGCTAAGTCAAAAGCTTATGAAGTTTGTATAAAAATCTCGACTCCAAGGAGGACCAGAAGGATATATTCAGGTTGGCCAAAGCAGGAGAAAGAAAGACCAAAGACCTTTCTCAAGTGAGATGCATTAAGGACGAGGAAGGTCACATGCTTGTTACTCAAAAGGATATAGAGACTAGATGGGAGCAGTACTTCCATAAAATTTTCATTGGGAAGGAAGTAGAGAGATCACTTTGGGTGATCTAGCTAGTAGTCAAAGTTACTTGAATCGTGTAAGCTATAGAAAAACACAAAGAAGGAAGTAGAGGAGGCTTTGAAGGTTATGAGACCTGGGAAAGGTGTAGGAGCAGATGACATCCCTGTAGAAGTTTGGAGAGTTTTAGGTAAGTACGGTTTAACTTGGCTTACGAATCTATTCAATGTTATTTGGCGAAGCCAGAAAATACTTGAAGATTGGAGGAGTATCGTGGTGCCTCTTTATAAGAATAAATGAGACATTCAAAATTGTTCTAATTATAGAGATATCAAGCTGATGAGTCACGCTATGAAAATTTGGGAATGTGTGATTGAAAGAAGGTTGAGGCAAGTTTCCAACGTAAAAGAAAACCAATTCGGATTCATGCCAGGTCGCTCAACTGTTGAAGCCATCCATTTGCTGAGGAGAACAATGGAGATTTATAGAGCTAAAAGGAAGAACCTCCATATGATCTTTATTGATTTGGAGAAGGCTTATGATTCTGTCCCACGAGAAATATTGTGGAGAGTTTTGGAGAAGAGACAAATACCTGTCCTATACATTAACCTCATAAAGGACATGTATGATAGGGCTTTATCTTGTGTAAGGACTCCGTCTGTAAAGACTGGCTAGTTTGACATCAACATTGGTTTACATCAAGGTTCATCTTTGAGCCCATTTTACTTTGATTATGGATGAGTTGACAAGTTACATTCAGGACGAGTTACCTTGGTGTATATTATGTGCTGATGATATTGTGTTGATTGACGATACTAGAGATGGAGTAAATGAGAAGCTCGAGGTATGGAGACATGAGTTGGAGAGTAAAGGATTTCGTATAAGTAGGGCTAAGACGGAATATATGGAGTGCACCTTTGATGGAAACAATGGTGAATGAATCGTGGTGAAGATTGGTGCTGATAACATTCGGAAGAGAGATTCTTTTAGATATATGGGATCTATTTTGCAACATGATGGGGAAATTGATGGAGATATTACTAATAGAATAAATGCAGGGTGGCTAAAGTTGAGAGGAGCCTCTGATGTTCTTTGTGATAAGAAAATTCCTTTAAAAATTAAAGGAAAGTTTTACAAAGCAGCTGTGAGACTTGCTATGCTCTATGGATCTAAATGTTGACATGTGAACCATAGACATGTGCAGAAAATGGTTGTAGTAGAAATGAAAATGCCAAGGTGGATGTGTAGGCACACACGTAAAGATCGGATTCGGATTGATGCAATCAGAAAGAAAGTTGGTGTAGCTCCGATCGAGGATAAGATGTGAGAAAACCGCTTAAGATGGTTTAGTCATTTGCAAAGAAGATCAACTGATGCACTAGTTAGGAGGTGCGAGTGTTGGGATGTTGAGCCGGCTAAGAAAGGGCGATGAATGCCCAAGAAGTGTTGGAAAGAAACCATACAAAGGGATCTTAGTTTTATGGATTTAAGCCCGGGATTGACCCAAGTAGATCTGAATGGAGGCAAAGAATCCATGTACGCGACCTTACTTAATTGTGGGAAAAGGCTTTGTTGTTGTTTTGTATCCTATAATAATAAAGAAGTCAAGGTGTTATTCTCAAATTAAGAGTGTCTCAAACTAAAAGTGATTATTGATTCAATTATTAAAATTTTTGTCATAAAAGGAATTAAATTTCTTATTGCCCTCAAGATTAATTTAAGTTTAAAGATTTGATAAGGATATACATATACATATATATGCACATATATTTGAATTAATGCATATATATGTGTATATCTATATATAAGTATAAACATATGAAGTAGTTTATAAGTTCAGACCATTAATCAAGACACATTTAGTTTCCTTGGAAAATGATTAATATGCAAATTAGACAAATTTAAGGTCACTTATTTAATTACTAAGCACATGATTTAAAGATCAAAAGAATTGAGAGATTTAACATAAATTTGGACTTATATCCAGATCCATTGAACAATTTCTAATCTTATGACTTTATTAATTCCTAAGATCATTGTGATTGAAAATCCCTAATCGAATTGATCATGGATATAATCTACCATACACTAATGATATGTTGTGATAAAATGACTCGATTTTAAAAGACAATCACAGAAGAGATTGAAATAGAATTGAGTAGTCAAGGAAGGAATGGAAATGGTTAACTAATGATAACTTACAATTATGAGTGCTGGTTATGGTGCCCCTTACACCTAATCGTGCGAGGGCGCGGTGACCCTCAACCATGGCCTCAAATTTTGCCGAAATTTGGCCGAATTTTGGTTGAATTTAGGTTTCGGTGGATAATTGAATTTAGCCGAAATGCTCTATATTGGCCAAAATTTGGGGGCCTTAAGTTCAAAAAATCGATCGAAATGACCAAAGTTTCGGTTGAATTTCGACTGAAATTCGGTCGAATTCATTTTGGCTAGTCATCGAAAAGGAATTGAATTATGATATTTAAGGCCTTGCCCTCAACTGGGCGTTACGCGAGCTCGCAATGTTTTTAGGTCTCGTTGGGATCCCAACTTTTACCATTTCCGCTGACCCTCTATTTTAAGGTACATAGGCTGGGGGTCCCTTGATTTTAGTTTTTCTTATGAGTTTGTTAACCTGTACTGGTTGGGCCGGTTAATAGAGTGACTTTTCCAAAGAATCTCTCTCATCCATATCGGCGTCGTAGTTTTGGAGTAGACCTATCACTCTATTTGACCATGCTTCCACTTAGAGGGTGAGACGGAATGGTCTCTTAGAAGACGTCTTCACCGCTTGAGTTTTACTTTTCCACTAATAGGCTTGGAGATGGCTACATCCTAACCAGTTACAGTTAAATTTGGAGTTATAATTGAGCATCGAAATGGATTATAGTTGAGTTTGGCTAAGAGATGAGATCAACTACAATTGAGTTGGGCTAGCGTTGAGATCAATCATAGTTGAGTTTGACTAATAGTTGAGTTGATAACTTATACAGAATCATCATTTATCATAAATCCTCAATCATCGATAATTCATCAGATCTCAAAATTACTACTTTGAGTGTTAAGGTAAGCTAGTGGACATGTAGGGAACTTAGTTAGGATGCATTAAACTTACCGCATGCCTATGGAGACACCTCAACCCTAAGACACTCTTCACGACTTAAAGTCATAGTGTGAGGTTGCCCTCAGACCAAGACCACAAACTATCTACTAGACTTAAGAAAATAGGCGGAATCAAGGATCAGATCATAAACACTTCATCCTCAATATCAAGATCCACTAATAGGATCTCTAAGTGACAAGAAGAAAATAATATACATATGGGTCAATTACTATATATGAAAATGATATGTAACTATGAAAAATATTAGGGTGATGATGAACATGGGGTTCACAAACAATTTAGCTTGAAAACTATTTTTCACGCAAGTAGATGTAAATTTTATATATCAATGCATTTCTACTTGCTTTCTTTTGGACACATTAAAATACTTATTATTTTTAATATGCTGGAATGTACACAACATCCGTTGACGTCCCTTTGTTCCTTGCATGTTTGACAGGCAAAAAGCTTGCGTCGAGTAGTTGATTGATGAACCCGCATATTCGCTGCTATACCAGGCAGTACGATCATATGGTTTTTGATTCTGGTTATGTATAGTGCTTTTCTTTCTCCTCTGTACATTTTAGGATATAGCTATATACTGTCAGCTTATTATGTTACATGCTATATATATGAAAATTAATGAAATGCAAATTGGTGGTACTTTTTATTATTTTTGTGGTTATTACATTGTTTATGAATGTCAAATGCGAAATACAAAATATTTTCTCTCAAATTTCATTGTCTAATGTGATTATTATTGAATGTTATACCACGAATGCCGTACAAACGGGTACTCCGATCCTCGGGTGTCACATAAAGAATGCTGAAGCAAATTTTCAAAGTAAAAGAAACATAATTAAGATTTATGTCAGGTCGCTCAACTATTGAAGCTATCCACTTCTTGAGGAGAGCAATGGATTTTTATAAAAGCTAAAACAAAGAACCTCCATATGATTTCATCGATAGAGAAGGATTATGATTCAGTTCCACGGGAGACCTTATGTTGAGTTTCGTAGAAGATACAAGTGCATGCCATGTACATTAACCTTATAAAGGATATGTATGATGAGACTTCATCTTGTGCAAGGATCCACTCTGGGAAGGCCGCCTATTTTGTCATCAGCATTAGTCTGCTTCAATGTTCAGCTTTGAGTCCTTTCCCTTATTACTTCGATTATGGACAAGTTGACGAGTCACATTTAGGATGAGATACCCTTATGTATATTGTTTGCTCGATGATATTATGTTGATTGATGATACTAGAGATAGAATAAATGAGAAGCATGAGGGTTGGAGACGTCTTAGAGACCATATAATTTCACATAAGTAAGTCTAAAATTGAATATATGGAGTGCACATTTGATGAAAGTAGTGGGTGAAGGAATTGAGGTGAAGATCGATGAAGATAACTTTCAGAAGAAAGATTCTTTTAGATACTTGGGATCTATTTTTCAATATGACGGTGGAAATCGATGGAGATGTTACTCATAAAGTAAATATATGTTGGCTAAAGTACAAAGGAGCCTCTATTGTTCTATGTGATAAGAAAATTCCTTTGAAAATCAAGGTAAAGTAGTACAAAGCAGTTGTGTGACCTACTATGCTTTATGGATATTGTTGTGGAAATAGAATTGCATATCATTGATGAGACCTTAGGGCTCTCTTATATAGGAGAAAATCCATGAGTTAATTACATACGAGGCACATGAAGAAAATATAAATAAGGAAAAAATATAAAGAGATACAAATATCTCAACACTCTCCCTCAAGCTGGAGCATATATGTCTATCATGTTAGCTTGAAACATCTCTGAAATGGACCTCTCGCATGGGCTTTGGTGAATATGTTAGCAATCTGATCTCTAGTAGAAACATGTGAGGTGGATATGAGACCCTTCTGGATCATGTATCTGGTATAGTGGCAATCCACGTCTATATGCTTGGTCCGTTCATGGAATTCATGATTATTGACAATAAACAAAGCTACTTGATTGTCACATAAAAGCTGTATGGGAAGAGATACATCAGCAACAAGATCAGTCAAGACGGATCTAACCCACATCATCTCTGTGCTCCCTTGAGCCATGGCTCTATACTCAGATTCTGCACTGGATCTAGCAACCACTATCTACTTCTTGCTTTTCCATGACACGAGTGAGCTCCCAACAAAAATAGCAAATCCAGAAGCAGACTTCCTATCTCTAGGGCATCTTGCCTAATCTGCATCTGCACAAGTTGTCATCTCAAAAGATGTATCTCTGTTGGATAGAATACCAATACATGTTGAAGTCTTAAAATATCTTAGAATCATATAAACAACATCCATGATGACATTGGGTGATTCAAATTAGAAATCTTATAAACCAGAAACGGATATGAATCAGGCGAAGGGGGCGAGTGGGGCGGAGGGGGGTTGGATGTAGGTCGAAGGAAGGCGATGCCAGGGTCAGGATTCCTTTGCGGCACACACGCGAGGGTCGATGTCGCGGGGTGCTCAGGGGGCGGTTGGAGATGGCTTCTTCCAGGGTAGGTGTCTTCGTTACGGAGGTTGGGGTCATCGGGCTGCCAGTTGTAGGGACTTGGTTTGGTATTTTTCTTATGGGGGAAGCGAGCATCAGAGTTTCAAGTGCGAGTGGAGGTGCTCGGGAGGTCCGGGGCCAGGTGGCGCAGTGCCAGACGGTTGACTTGCGCCCATGGCGCAATGGAGGAGGTCTCCTCAGTCTTGGTAGAGGTTAGCCGTCGAGAAAGCTGTGGTTTGGTGGAGGCAATGGAGGACATCTGCACATCGATTGGATTCGGTTTCAAGGGAAGATGTGGTTTAGCTGGATGGTTCGAAGGTATGCGCTCGGGGCTTGTCGTTGGTGGAGGCACGAAAGCTTGTTGATCTCCCGTGTCGAGCGGTGGGACAGATGCATTGGCAGGACCTTTTGCTTCGGGATGGAGACGTCGATTCACGACAGAGGGAGAGGTGTTTCTCCATCCGAGGCTTGCTGCTGGTCGCCCGACACCTGAAGGCGACACGAAGGATGTTGGATCCAGTTCTAAGGGTCTCCTTAATCGTCGCTAGCAACCTTGGATGCGGTTAACCCCCATGGATGGTGGTGAGGGGGGTAGGATTTGCGCCATCCTTCCTGTGCTCGCATCTGGCAGTGTTCAAGGGCGACACGTTCTGCCTAGGGGTGAGTCTGGATGCGTCAGTGGTGGCGGAGGCTCGATGAAGCCGGTGACGGAAAGGGATAAGGCATTTTTTTGGGAATTTCAAAATACCTTTCCCCTTTCGGCAAAGGAGTTTCCGTGTGGCGTACGTTTAACATCAGCGGCTGGCGGGCATCGCTATTGTGGGGTCGCCCCTTGTTCACGGATGTCGTAGATGGTTACTCGGGTACTGCCGCAACTTGGCCCGATTACGCTTGTTGGTCTCTCGTGGCGGGCAGAGGCGGGAGAATCCGACTGCTTCGTACGAATCGGTGGAAGGAGATCCGCGTTTGGCTGTCAGGTCGATGGAAGCGCATCTGCGCGTGTCATCCGGGTCGAGGGTCACGGAGTCTGCGTTCTCTGCGGATGGTGATCGATATGTTAGGGTGGACTCGACTCTATTCGGTGGAACTTTTGGAGATCCTGGGGGTTGACACAGATGGAGCGTTGGTGGAGAGCGAAGGCGTCAAGCGGGGAGACGTCAGAAAGATCAGGGGATGCTGGTGGTGCACTCTCGGATGGGGCTGCTGCAGAGGAGAAGGGGGTGGTCCCCGGGTTCGTAGCTGGGTTTCCGTTGCATGGAGAAGGCGGCGACAAGCGGCGGGAGGTGGAGGAAGAGTGGGTGAAGGTCTCTCACAGGAAGCCTGGGAAGAGGTGTTTTAGGTGCGGTGAGCATGGTCATGTTGCTTCGTTCTGTCGGCTCCCCCCTCGTTGCTTTGCTTGTGGAAAGCCGGGTCATCGGCAAGCCTCGTGTTGGCTCGCTCTTGGTGGTCGTCACTCTTCACTGTCCGGGATGAATGCTCGGTCGGGGATCCATGGGAGCATTTCGGCATCGGGGACGGCTTGCTTTGCTTCAGCCATTGGGAGGGGGTCCGTTCTTATGCTCAGGTGGTGGAAGCGCTTCGCGTCATCTCGTCTGGCGGTGCTCTTCGTGATGCGGGCATCGAGGTAGGAGGCGAGGGTGGCTCAACGGTTGAGAACGTAGCGGGGGAGGAACCGCCTTAGGGTCTTGGCTTGCATGGGAAGGGGGTGCATGGGATGGCGGTGCATGGGAAGGCGATGCATGGAGTGGGGTTGCATGACGAGGGCCGCTTCGTCGCGGCTGTGGGGCTTGCACATCGGAGTTGCGTGGTTTGGGATGGTGTTAGATCTCACCTTCTGGGCTTTCTAGGCCCCCGCTTCAATGGGGATTTCCATGTTCATGATTCTTCACGGTGCTGTGTTTGTGGACTTTCCCCGGAGCAACGGGAAAGGCTTATTCGTAATGGTGCTACCGAAGATGTTTGGAGATTACTTCGTGTTGCTGATGGTGCATTCTCAGACACTGAGGTCTGTGTTGCGGAGCTTCGTGGTGTGCCATTTCTCTCTAGAACTGTCCCCTGTCTTTACAAGACATTCCGGCAATGGGGGGAAATTCTGGCAATCGTGGATGATGGCCTCTTGTCGGGAGCAGACTGGAGGGTCACTAGGGTTCTCATGGAGTGCAGCAGGGGTTTCTTACGTGGTGCGATTGGCAAGCTTTTCTTCGGATCATTGAAAATTGGTCGTTGGCGCTTCAAGGTGGAGCTCTCTGCCGTCGACCCGTCGCCGGCGCCGGTGGCTAATCCTGATCGATCGGCTGCTTTGGTCGGACCGGTTGGCTCGGGAGTTGGGGATGTCGCCTCGTCTTCTGGCTGCCAGGTGGCGTGTTTGGGGGGATATTCCAAAGCGTCGCCCCCTGGGTTCGACTCTTCTCGTCCCTTCGAGGTGCAACATCGGGTGCTGTGTCTTGCATCAGAAAGGGCTGGTTTCTTTGATTTGGGGCCGTCCGAGGACGATTCGCTTCCTCGTCCTTGACCGGTTTTGTCGGCTAGTGCTTTGCAGTTGCGGTTCTCGGGTCCTGTGTCAGCCCGCGAAGCGTTGGGCTTTAGCGGATCTCTAAAGTTCGGATCTTGGCCGACGAAGTGGTGGCCGAGTGACCCGCTTACGCTGCCCGAATATCCTTTAGACTTGGCTCACCGGATTCATTTGGAGGAAGTGAGTGTGCATTCGGACTCGGAGGTGCTTTGCTCGACCCCTGTTGCTTCGTCACTTGCCCGATCCCCCTTCCGCCCCACTCCTGTGGACCAGGGGGCTTATTCGGTGATGGCTCCTTCGGGTAGCCCCTTGGGGAATTTCTCGGACGGGGCATCTGCTTTTGATGTGGGGGGCCTCTCAGACAAGCGCCCAGGAAACGCTATCGGAGGCGTAACCTGATGAATCCACGATTCATCATCTCAATATATTGATCTTAGCAAAATCCCCGAGTAAAATCCTAGAAAAATGTCCATAAAATCAATAAATTAACAAAATGACTCTTGTAAATAAAACTCACTAATTATTGTATATTAGATTGTACAAAATAAATTAGATATAAAAAGCCGCGAAAATAAAGGAGTTTTATACATGTAAATAGCCCAAAACTTCATGTATTTTTAATAATTTCATTTCAACTCCTTTTTGGCTAATTCTTTCTCCAACATGTTCATATCAATGTATATAAAAATACAAAAATATAAAACAAAATTTACCTCAAACAAATGCTCCTAGATCCCAAAGGGAAAAAGCCGTAAAGACCAACTTCCAAGCCAAATTCCCGCTCCGTATGAACTCCAAATCCACCAAACTCACTTTTAAAGTTCAAGTTAGAAAATTATCTATCCAACGGAAGTGGTTTCATTAAAATCGGAGCTCATTTGCAAAAGTTGGGTTTTGGGACCTAGATGTACATTGTATATTATGTATATATTCATTCCTTCTTCATTTTTATTTTATCTTTCTTAATTAGTAAAAATACAAAAAAAAATCATACTTGTGTTATATTTTGATTATACTATTTTATTTTTTCCGTTGTAAATATCTCTTATTAAAAAGAAAAAATACATATTAGAAAAGCAAACAAAAAAATGTACATGTTGTATGTATTCACTTGTAAATTCACCATTTTTTCCCTCTTTATTTTTGTTGTATTTAAAGTAGCATACTTTATATCATTATTTATTTATTTTCTCATTCTCTACAATAACTTCCATTTTCCTCCATTAACCTCCAAGTCTTCTTTCAACCTCCATTCCACTCCATATTCTTCCACCAACCTCCCATTCAACTCCACTAATAATAAAACTTCTCATTCAACACCACCACTTCTCTAACTCCCATTATTCATCTCTTTATAATCATCTCCACATACACATTTTTTCCCCATCCACCATTCTTATAGAATAAGGAGAGAGCTAGGAGTGTTTTGTTGGTGACAGCTGCGAAGCATCGTCCTCAAGCGACGACCTCCTTCAGGTGAGCTCCGCGGAGCTCTGCTTCGCGTCACGAGTTCCCCGTCGAGCTCGCGTAGCTTCTCCGATTTTTGTTTCGCCAATCGGATCGATGCGACAACAGGAGTCCAGCGTAGCTGCTCCGCAAATCCGGCGAATATCAGGTAAGTATTCCTCCTCCTTTCTCTCGTTATTTTATTTTATCTAATATCTTGTTTCCTTATTATTTGGATTACCATCATTTTTTATCCATCACATCTCCATATCATTTTTTTATTTGCATATCATCACGATCAACCCACCATAATATTTGCATTTGTTCATATTTGTCATTTTGCATTAGCTAAATTTTTGTTTAAAACAAAACAAAAAATGATAAAAAAAAGCATTTGTTCATTTTGCATTTGTTTATTTTCTGTTTAACACAAAAAAAATTAAAAAAATGTAAATAAAAAAAATTTGCATTAATTCAGTAAAAAAAATCATTCAGTAAAAAAAAATTCAAAAAAAAATAAAAAATAATAACGGGTGGGGAGCAGCTCCAACGCCGCCGCCCCCCAACCTTTTTCCTCCAGCCACCGGCGACCACCGCCGCCTCCTCTGCGGGCGGGCCGCCGCTCCTCCACCGCGGCTCCCGTGTCGCGCCACCACCGCGCCCCCTTCGTTGCCGCCAGCAGCAACCGGCGCTGCGCGGCCCCGCCGTGCGCCGCCTCACCGCGCGCTGCACGCCTCCTTGCCGCCGCCGCCGTCCAAGACCTCTGTTGGGTTCCCCCATTTCCACCGTCTCCAGCAAAAGGTAGAAGAAGGTCTTTATTTTTTTATTTTATGTAAAAATTACATGGTCTTTATTATATGTTTATAATATTGCATAACAGTCCCTGTACATAACTTGCATTGTATATTGTTTTCTAAATTTGCACTGATAACCCTGTGCTCATGCTTTAATTTGGACTTTGTTTATGCACCTTTTTGTTCAATGAAAAATGCTTCTGTGATGAGCAACTAATTCTCTACATTGTGGGTATTTATTTATATTTTTGTGAGATATTGTGAATTAATTAAAATTGTGCAACTGAACTTTTGCATATTTTATCCAATTTGGACTCTTAAATTAATATCTCACACACGGTTGCTCTAAAAATTCCACAAAAATTATATATGATGTCTTGATATGTGGTGAACTTACTGTCCAAATTTCATCTAAAATGGAGATGTCTTGTGCCTGAAATAATTCATAGAGTGAAATTAGTATTTGATTTTTAATTAAATCCACAGACATCATTTTTGCAAAATTTCAAGTCTCCTGAATTCCACATGAAAATATCTTTTTGAGATAATTCACACTCTGATTAACTTGATATTGTGGATTTATTAGGAATTAATTACTCACTGTCACTCTATTTCCGCTGAAAAATACATAAAAAATTCATATTTTGTCAAAAAATTCCAAAAAAATACTGTAGCTTCCTGTTTATGTTCCAGTAATTTTTTCATAATTTTTGCTTACTGTTTGTGTGAAAAATTGCGAAAATACCCATAAAAAGTGTGCATTTTTAGTTATTGCATTTTAACCCCTAAAATTCTAAAAAAATATGTTTTGCATACATTGGATTAAGTTCACTGGAAAAATATAATTTCGCTAAATTGGATTAATTTGACATTAAAATTAATTTGGCTAAGTTGTATACTTTCTTATTAACTTGATTCAACCGCATCTTGCATTGGCATTTCTTTTTACATTAAAAAATCTAAAAAAAACCGCATTGGATATCTAGACCTAAGTTTTCGAATTAACCCCAAAGTTGTTCCTTTGCCTCCCTGAGTTCGACCCCGGACTTGCCCGGGATATAAATTAAGCCGAGACACTCTTCACGGAGATCTTCTCTCGGTTCTGACTGAATCGCTAAGTACACGTATTACAACGAACACGAATTAATCATCGTATTTAGCGACTCGTCAGAGCTCTCGGCTCGGTTCATTGGTGAAGCATTCCTGTGCGACATTGCGGGAATTCGTGGCGGAGGCGGCTGGTCTCAGCGTCCTTAGGGGTAGCTCTAGTGGTCTTTAATGAAGGTTCTATCATGGAACGTTAGGGGCCTTGGGGAGGCTGACAGGAGGCGCTCTTTGGGCTCGCGATTCTGCGAGTGGGGCTGTGATATTGCTTTTATTCAAGAAACGAAGTTGAGGGGGCTGGACGATACTCTTTGGCGCTCTTTTGGTGCGGGCCCTCTGGACGAGTTTCGGGCGGTGGATGCGGTTGGGTCGGCAGGGGGGATTCTTGCTGGCTTGGCGTTCTGCGGCATTCTCTTTCTCCTCGATTCAGGCAGGAAGATATATGCTTTCGGTGGTGCTATCCCGGACTGATTCGTTTGCGCCTATTGCCTTCTCCTGTATTTATGCCCCTACTTGCCACATTTTGCGGAGGGACCTTTGGGCGGATCTTCGTGATGCGGCTACCGCGTTTGAGGGGCTTCCATGGCTCTTGGGGGGAGATTTCAATGTGACAGTTCTCTCTTCGGATCGCCCCCGGGGCAGGGGGGCTTGGACCCGGGGTCGCGGGATTTTATTGAGCTTTTGGATGAGCTTGCTCTGGAGGGTTTGGTGCCTGATGATATTTCCTACACCTGGAGGAATAATTCGTCTCGACCTAGGATTGATCGGTTTTTGGCTTCTGGGAAATTGCTGGAGGTCTTCCCCCTCTGCTCGGTGTCTTCTCGCCCCCGCTCCTTCTCCGACCACAATCCTATTATGTGGGAGTCTGGTGAGGGCCATCGGGCACGGGGCCTTTTCCGATACGAAAAATGCTGGTTCCACGAGCCTAATTTCAAAGACGTGGTGATGGCGCATTGGAATCAACCCTCTTTTGAGGGGTATGCGGCTCATAGACTTTATCAGAAGCTTGCTTCTTTGCGGAAATTACTTGCGGCATTTAAGAAGGAGTCGAGGTTGGCGCGTGGTACCGCTAGGGCGGCGGCGGAGGATGTCATTGCGCTCCTTGATCAGGCTGAGAATGATAGGGACCTGATGCCTGAGGAACTTCATGAGCGCCATGTTGCACAAATTAAGGTCGCGGCGGAGGACAAAATAAGGAACATTGAGTGGCGCCAGCGGTCGCGTATGAAATGGCTCAAAGAAGGTGATGCCAATACGGCCTTTTTTCACCATGTGGCTAGCACTAGAAAGCGCCATAACTCAATTCGATATCTTACCATTAATGATGCTCTTGTTACTGGGGAGAGGGAACTGGGGCTCGCCATTGTGGATCACTTCAAGCGTTTCTCTGCGAGCCACTCCCCGCGCAGATGGCGCTGGCTGGGCCTGGGGGCGCCTTCTTTATCAGCCTTGGACTCTGAGGTCTTGACTCGTCCAATTTCCTTGGAGGAGGTTAAGGAGGCCGTTTGGGATTTGAATGCTGATGCTTCCCCGGGTCCTGACGGGTTTTCGGTGGCTTTTTATCGTGATTTTTGGGAGGTGGTGGCCAATGATGTTATGGAGGTGGTAAGCGAATTTTGTGTTGGTAATGCTGGTTTTGATAGTACCCACTTAATGATCTAGTGGCAGGACAGTGTGTCTACCACACAAAAGACCAGGGTTCAAATCCCACTCTTGCAGGGGTTGCGTTAGGTAGTCGACGACCAGCGTAAAAAATAGTCGAATCTTTCAACATGGATTTGAGCAAGAATCCATGTAGCCGACCTTACTCATAGTGGGAGAAGGCTTAGTACTTTTTAATGCTGGTTTTGATAGGATTAATAGGGCCATCATTGTTTTGATCCCTAAATCCTCGGCGGCTAATCGTATCGAAGACTACCATCCTATCTCGATCTCGAATGGGATTTATCTTATCATTGCTAAGGTCTTAGCCAGACGGCTTGCTCGTGTGCTGGACTCACTCGTGTCTCCGGCCCAGGCTGCCTTCATTAGGGGCAGACAGATTTCAGATTGCATCGCGGTGGCATCTGAGATGGTCGCGGACTGGAAGAGCTCTGAAAAAAAGGGGGTACTTTGGAAGATCGACTTCGCGAAGGCATATGATTGCCTGAACTGGCGGTTCTTGTGGTCTGTTTAAAGAAGGAGGGGATTCCCTGAGGTCTGGATTTCATGGATGCGTCGGTGCGTGACCACTGTATCCCTCTTTGTCTTGCTTAATGGTCGGGCGGTTGGGGGCTTATTCCAGCCGAGAAGGGGAGTGCGACAGCAGTGTCCCCTAGCTCCCCTCCTCTTTGTCTTGGCTTCTGATGTTCTGGCTCGTATGGTGGACCGTGTGATCGACGCGGGGTTGTCCAATGGCTTCACTAAGGGTGCCTTGCGCGTGCCCTTAATTCAATTCGTGGATGATACTATTTGCTTCATCGATGGTGGCACTTCTGAGGTCTCCGGTATGGCGATCACTCTTGACCTGTTCAGCAAATTATCGGGGCTGTTGATTAATGGCGCTAAATCCAAGGCGATCCCCTTTGGGATGTCGCAGGTGGAGGCGGTGGAGTGCGGCCAGTAATTGGGGTCTCCTCCTTGTGGGATCCCTATTGATTACCTTGGTTTGCCGCTGGTGGTGGGCCGGGCCAGGCTTCGGGATTGGCGTTTGATTGTTGAAAAAATGGAGTTACGCTTGCTGGCTGGCGCGCGACGTTGCTCTCTAGAGGAGGTAGTCTTGTTCTTCTTAAGACAATGCTTTCATCTATTCCGATTTTCTTCCTCTCGATTCGTCGCATGCCTAAGGGGATTCGTTTGCGTCTTGAACGTTGTATGCGCCGCTTCTTGTGGGGAAGGAAGGGGGAGGGGGTACATCTTTGTGGCCTGGGATGAGGTTACTTGGGCCAAGCGGGATGGTAGCCTGGGTGTGCGGAGGCTGGAGGTTGTTAATGATGCTCTCCTACTCAAATGGGTGAGTAGAATTTGGAGTCAGGGGGATAACTTCTTCATTCCTGCTCTCAGGGAGTTCTTGGGTGATGCGAGAATGGGGATGGTGCGGGCGGGTGACATCGGGCCCCATTCTCCGTTTTGGTGTAGGGATGGTGCGGGCGGGTGACATCGGGCCCCATTCTCCGTTTTGGCGTAATGTGCTGGATGTTTTTGCTAGTAATGTTTCGCTTTTCAGCCGGTACTGGGGAAGGGGGACTCTTTTAAATTTTGGCTTGACGATTGGTCCGGAAGGGGTTCTCTGAAGGAACGCTTTCCCCGTTTGTTTGCTTTGGCGGATGACAAAGAGGCTACGGTTGCTTCTTGCTGGTTGGATGGCTGCTGGTGCCCGCGCTTTCTCGCGAATTTCTCGGACCAGCGGCTTGATGATTTTGTTTCTCTCTTGAACATCCTCTGTGACTATGACCGGCCTAATGACGGGCGGGATCACTGGACGTGGAAGGACGGCACGTTTTCTACGCGTAAGGCGTATCGGGCGCTGACTCTCCCTCCTCCGGCCGAGGCTGATCTCCTCTTGCGCGATTGTTGGTTCTTTTGGAGCCTGAGGCTTCCTGAGCGCATTGGCGTCTTCCTTTGGCTTCTTCGCAGAGGGAGGCTCTTAACGCGTGATCGTTGCGCCAGATTCTTGGTTAACGTCACTACAAATTGCATCCTTTGTGATGCGGAGGTGGAAACAATTGATCATTTATTCTTCGGATGCCACTTGGTCCGAGGGATCTGGGATGATCTGGAGTGGGTGAGATCGGATGATCTGATTGCCTTCTGCGAGATTTTGTTGTGCAACAGGAACAAGGCAAGGAGGGACATTTTGGCCCCGATTGCAAGGTTGTGGTGCTTATGGCTGGGAAGGAATGAGGCCCTTTTCTCCGGCCAACGATTCTACCGGGATAACGTTCTTATCCATTGCTCGCGTCTTCTGGATGACTGGTGTGCGGTGTAGCCCACAAGTGGTTTTATTGGGGGTGTTGATGTTCTCTTGCTTATTCGGTTCTCTGTTAAGGGTGTAGTACTGTATTTTTTACATCTCCTTTTCTGTAACATTCTTTTCTTACTTTTTTAATTTATTTTATTGGGGCGAACACCGTTGAGTGTCTCCCCTTTTTTTAAGCCTAAAAAAAACTTTTGGAGATCCTGCATAGAATTGGGGAGGTGTATCCACCTGCTTCTCACCGATGACTTCTAAATTCTGGACGGTGGTGCAGGCTTCGAGGCCACGAGAGATCCCGCCAGGTCTTCGGCCTTCGTGACGGTGGCTTCGGCGCCTCCAATGCTGAATGGTGGTGAAGGCAGTCGGTTGTAGGTGTCTGTTGCACTTGACTTGGGGCGCGAGGGGGTTTTCCCCATACCGTTTCAACGCAAGGGGCGGGCCAGCTACCGGGAGGGGGGTCGGGCAGATTCGGTCGAGAGGGGTGGCCCGAGTCGGGGGGGGGGGATCTGATTGCTTAGGTGGCGGGATGTCGTTGAAGTAGGCGGTGGACAGCTGCGTGGCGAACTTGGATGAGGAAGCGGCCGTCGAAGGGGGTTTGGGGAAGGTGACCTTGTGAGGGTTATGGAGAGGAAGGTTTTCAGTTGTATTGGGGTGGTGCCTCCTAAGGGATGCTATTTTGTTCCTAAATGAAGATAATGTCATGGAACATTAGGGGTTTGGGGCAGGCGGAGAAGAGGCTGGCGGTTGGAAGGCTGAAGGCGAAGGACTGGAGATCGTTGGTAGATAGATTGGAGGAAAACTGGATGGTTGGAAGGCGAGACTGTTATCGAAGGGAGGGAAGCTGGTGCTTTGAAGCATATCCTGTCGGCAATTCCAATTTTCTCCACTCTACACGTGTCATGCCTAGGGGGTGCAGACGAAGATCGAAGCCATCTTGAGGAGATTCTTCTGTCGGATGGGATGCAAGCGAGAGGGGGCATGCATTTGGTTAGTTGGGATAAGGTGACAACATTGAAGAAGAGGGTCGGTCTGGGAATCAAGAGGTTGGGGGGATGAATAAAGCTTTTATGGCTAAGTAGGTGATGTGTATATGGGGGAGCTCCGAGGAGTTGATTTACAAGCTGTTGAGGAAGATATATGGGGTTGACAATGTCCTTGGAGGTGGAGCTGGGACGAATCCCATCTCCATTGTGGCAGGGTGTCGCGCAGGTGGTTGCGGAATAGGCGAGTGAGTAAGATGAGGCCCACCTTAGGGATGGGGAGGGATTTCGATTCCGATTAGATGACTGGATAGGGGAGGGGACTCTGGGGAGGCACTCCTTGAGGTTGGTGCAGTTGGTGGCTGATAAGGATGTGCTGGTGGTGGACGTATGGGGGGAGGGGGCCTGAACTCCGATATTCATGGCAGAGCTATTGTATCAAATAGTGGAGAAATTCTTGGAGCTGCAGAATGTGCTGGCACAAGAGGAGCCCCTTTCGGTGGGGAAAAGATCATTTCGTCTGGGAAGATGGCAGGTTTTCGATTAAAAAGGCTTACGATTTTTTGCCGACGGAAGGGGAGGTAGTGGAGGAAGAGGAGAATGGTAAACCTGCGCTTGATATGGAGAAGCAAGGTGACAACTAGGGTTAATGTGTTTTTGTGGTTGTTAAGGCTTGGGAGGATTCTTACGAAGGAGCATGGGTCATGTGTTGAGACAGAAGACGTGACCTGCAATAGGTGCGGATTAGCAATGGAGGATTTGGATCACCTGTTTTTCTCGTGCCCGTCCTCGATCGAGGTGTGGAGCAGGACGTGTATTGCTTGACTTGGTGCTCAGTATTGTGCAGGCTCTAGAGGGATATCTATTATGTATGTGGAGTCGATCACGAGGACAGTGCACTTCCCTTCACGGTGGTTTGGGCTATTTGATGCGCGCAAAATAATATGATTTTTCGGGGGAATAGTTTTATTTTGAGAATGTGGTAGAGCATTGTAAATCTTTGTGTAGCTTTTGGATTATGTAACACCGTGAATGTATACGATATATAAATATTAATGCATACTTTTTAAGTTGGGTTCCAACTTGGGAGACGACCTGCGTTTTCATTAAAAAAACGTCCATGTGAACCTTTCTGGGCTGCTCTATAAACTGGCTCACCTTGCTTACAACAAAGGATATGTCTGACCTGATGATAGTAGCATAGAAGAGCTTCCAACAAAGCTCCATGAATCTCCTCTTGTCTACCTCCTCAGTATCATCCTCATATAATCTCATGCTCGGATCCATAGGGGTAGTAGTAGGCTTGCACACTGTCATCCATGTCTCTAGTAGAAGATTAATCACAAACTTCCTCTGAGTCATCACAAGACCACTATGGTTCCTGGAAAACTCTAATCCAAGGAAGTAACAAAGACTACCAAGATCCTTAGTCACAAACTGCTGATCTAGGAACTCCTTGGTAGCATGAATGCCCTGCTCATCATATCCTGTGACAATAATATCATCAACTAAAACTGTATGACAACTGCACCTCTTTGTGTCCTCTGAATAAAAAGCAAATGATCCACAATAGATCGTGCAATCTTGTGGTGCTCTATAAACTTTGATAGCTTCTGGTACCAAGCTCTCGGACTCTGCTTTAGGTCGTAAATCGCCTTGTAGAGCCTACACACCTTTTGAGACTCCCCCTCAATAGAAAACACTGGTGGCTACTGCATATATACCTCCTCTTGTAGATCTCCATGTAAAAACACATTCTTCACATCAAGTTGGTAAATAGGCCAGTCCCGAGTCACAACAACTGATAGAAGAATGCACAATGTCGAATGTTTGGCCACTGGTGAGAAGGTATCCTGATAGTCTACCTCATAAGTCTAGGTAAACCCACGTGCTACAAGCCTTGACTTGTAGCGATCAACACTACCATCTGCCCGTTGCTTGACTGTAGAGATCCATTTGCATCCTACAACAGAGGCACCTGGAGGATCAGAAACAACAATTCAGGTACCACGTGTCTGCAAAGCGACAATCTCCTCCTCGATGGCAAGTCGCCAACTACTATACTGTATGGCCTCATGGTATGTTCATTGGATAGTAACAACATAGAGTCCCACAACAAACCTTCTGTACTCCTTTGAAAGATTATCAAAGGGAACATGTGCATCTAGAGGTAAAGTGGCACAATTACGACGTGGCTTCCTCAAGGCAATAGGCACACCAAGATCATCAACTTCAATGTTCTTTAATATCAACGCCTCCTGCAAAGTATCATGTGGTACAAGGATATCACGAGTGCCATCAACAGAAAGAAAAATGTGTTTAGTACATACCTGAGGCGTGCTGGATGGCGGGAAAGGTGCATGAGCAAAGGGTCGAGTAGAGGACCTGCGAATGTAAAATCATGGCAGGAACTGTGTCAAGGTAGACAGAGGCGGAGGTGGTGGAGGAGGTGGAGGTGGAGATGACTGAGACTCGACATGGGGTGTTGTTGGTGGAGATAACAGAGGTGGTGGAACAAAGACATCCTCGCCACCTGTCACCTGTAGAAGAAAAGTAGATAATAGACTAAAAAAATGTGACATTAGCGCTCACATAATACTTTCTTCCTACTGGATCAAAACATCTATACTCTTTTTGGGTACGAGAATAACCAAGGAACACATATTTGACAGCTCTTAGACAGAGCTTGTCACAACCCAGAATAAAATTGTGGACAAATGCCACAAACCCAAAGACCCTAGAGTAAGGGAGAATAAGCCCTTATCAGGAAACACAATCAACAAAGAAACCTTTTCTCCCAAGGAATGCAGAAGGTATGTGATTCACCAAGTAACAAGTAGTGAGGACTGCATCATCCCCAGAACGAATGAGGACTTGACTCTTAATCAAAAGAGTTCTCGTGACATTAAGAAGATGACGGTGTTTGCGTCAGCAACACCTTTCTACTGCGAAGTGTAAGCACAAGAAGTCTGATGAACAATACCATGAGATCTGAGAAAGTCAGACAACTGTAAAGTGGAAAATTCCAAGCCATTGTCAATGCGAATAAACTTCACATTAGCAAAAAATATTCTTAATTTAAATAAGAAATGATTTAATGACAAAACTAGTTCCAGACTTATTCTTTAACAAGAAAATCCAATATAATCTAGAAAAATCATCCACAACGATGATATAGAGCCAATGCCCCTGGTGATTGGGAGTACGACTAGGACCCTAGATGTTGAAATGGAATAACTCAAACGACTGACTATTATGTCGACTCTGGCGACTCGGAAAAGAACGATACTGCTTCCCAAGCTGACATGCCTCACACTCCAAAGTAGTATGAGTAGAGATCTGAGAGAGAACATGACACAACTTCTGTATAAGAAGGTATCGAAAGCAAAGATGCCATATGAAAGGAGAAACTTTGGTAGCAGTATCAACAAACGGAGGTTGGACTAGTCTGTAAAGTCCTTTCTGCTCCCAACCACATCCAATCAACTTGCTCGTGAGTATATCCTGAAACACAAGAGAAGGTGGGTCAAATATGACACGACAATGTAAATCTTTTGTAATCTCACTGATAGACAAAAGATTTGAAATTTTAGACAATCTAAAGTTTCATCTCTTACCAGTCTATTGATCTCATTAACGAACATATGTCCAAGGTTTGATGCCATATCATTGTAAATGATCTTCATCCTCCTATTGATTCGTTTAAGGTTTAAATTTTCAGTATTTAGAAGTGTTAATAAGCATTCATTAATTTTCTAATTTAGAAGAGTCCTTTAGATATTAGATCACTATGTGAAATATAACTATCATAACTCTTTATGATAGTTCTATTCTAGAATACATTTTTATTTCCAACATTTAGAAATAATCAATAAATGTATTCTAATATCTAGGTCATAGAATCTTTCTCTAAGACTAAAGGCTCTTCCACTGAAAATATGAAGTCTATCTATCTAATAGAGATTGTTGCAACAATTGCATCAATATCCATGTAGATGACTATTAAACCTTAAGATCAAATTCTTTGGTCTTCTAAAACATATGCAACTAGTTGCAAGTGTTATTTGAAGAGTGAGATGCAATTATTAAACTTTGATCTTATCAAATAAGTAAGTGAATTCAATGATTATATGTCGATTATTCCGATGTAATATCCGAGTCCTTTTCTAAGGATCTTAGATAGTTCAGATTGTCATACCATCAATACATCATCTGCTAAGATAAATATAGTTTTCTATCTCTTTTATGTAACTTCTGTTTATTCTAGTACTTATCATGCAATTAACCCAAGGGCTTTTCTCCTATATAAGAGAGCCTTAGGGTACGTCTAATATATATCTTCCGTTTCTCCTAACATGGTATCAGAGCAACGATCATAGATCGGGGTCCTGGTATCCCACCCAAACCCTAAACACCCCACAACCCCCCCTCCCCCCGACGCCGCCGCCACATCTCTCCTCCGGCACCCTAGCGCGACTCGCCGCTGTCCAGCGGCAATCCAGCCGCCTCCGCATGGATTTTGCGCCGCCTCCGCTAGGCTCTTGTGCCTCCGCCGCCCACTAGCGGCCCCACGCCGTCTCCGAGCCACCCCACCACCTTGCGGCCCGCTGCCGCACCCCCTCGGCGACTGTCTACGTTGCACCGACTGTTCCTCTGAGCACCCTTAGCATCCTAAGCGCGGGACCAGCGACCCCCGACACTATCTTTGTTGCCTTCGGACTAGGTTCGGTGCTTCCTTAGAGATTAGGGATGGTTGTATGAGTCTACACATACCACCGATCCCTCATATGATACTGTAGTCTGACTACTTTGTTCACCTCCGTCGGTCTGCGGCTCTTCTTCCATCATGTCAGAGAACAAGGGTGACGTCTTTACATCTTCGGGTGCCTTCAAAGGCCCGACCCCTATAGTAAAGATGGACATGACCAATTATGAACTCTGGTCCATACAGTTTCACAACAAGGAGCACATACTGACTGACTCTGAGCCGGAAGACAAGACTAGAGCGAATGCAACATGGAAGCAAGATGATGCTTATGCTCGTATATGGCTCTCTGGGATGCTGACTACAGAGATTGCAAATGACATTGTGAATCAACCCACAATAAAGGCTATGTGGGATATACTGGCTGCTACATATGGCTAGTTGAAGAATGAGAGCAAAATCCTTCAGCTGCAATTCGACATTTTTTCCACCAAACAGAATGGAAGGCCACTCCATGCCCATTTCTCTCATCTAAGGGGTATGTTCGAGAGACTGCATAGCTTCATGCCGATCACGACTAGTACAGAATAACAACAGTCATATCGGAATGCCACGATGGCGGGGGTATTTCTATCCTCCCTTGATCCTGAGTACGATGCAACCCGTACTCAAATTCTGACTGGCGAGAGTATTCCTCCCATGGAGGAGGTGTTTAAGAGATTGAGTAGGATTACTAGTACAACAACGACTACATCACAACCTACTCCTTCAGCTATGGCTGCCACCTGTGGCAGAGGCGGATCGTCACATTTTCGAGGCTGTGGCCCTCGTGGTAGAGGGGGAGGCAGACACCGTGGCCCATGCACTCACTGTCACCGCCCTGGCCACTCTGAGGACACATGCTTTCATAAGCATGAGTTTCTAGCCACTGCACGTGTTGCGGAGCAGACTGAGGCTACAACAGTGCCTCTCCCAGATGCTCGCTTTGACGACTTAGTCTCCAGACTCCATGAGATGATGGCTACACCAACATCTCCTTCTCCAGGATCTACAGAAGCGGCAGCTCCTGCCAAAGCGGCATCCAGCTCCTCAGGTATCAACTACGCGCTTACCAGTACTACTTGCTCATACTTGACAGATTGGATCATAGATTCTGGGGCTTCCCATCATATATGTGGCGACAGAATGCAGTTTAATACCTACAGAACACTTGCACCAGGACGTTCTATAGTCATTGCCAATGGGGTTCGCTTACCTGTCATTGGTCAGGGGGAGATTATTCTAACGCCTTCCTTAAGTCTTCAGAATGTCTTACATGCACCTGATTTTAAGATGAACCTGTTGTATGTCAGTCAGCTTACTAAAGATCAACATTGTCGTGCCATATTTGACCCTTCTACTTTCGTGTTTCGACATACTGACTGGCAGGATGATTGGAAGTGGCCGTGAGCAGCGAGGCTTATATAGGCTTGCTATATCACCATGTTCTGAACTTGCTACTATTCCATCTGGATCTGTTTCTCCATTTCTTTGGCATCTTCGATTTGGCCATCTTCATCTACAGAACATGTGTCATGTCTTACCACAGATATCTACACACACTGCATTGGATTGTGAAGCCTGTCAACTTGGGAAGCACCATCGGTCTTCGTTTCCTGGTCGTCCGAGTCGTCATAGTAGCCAGTCGTTTGAGTTGTTTCACTTTGATATTTGGGGTCCAAGTCATGTCCCTGATCTTCAGGGTCATCGTTATTATATGGTTGCTGTGGATGATTTTTCCCGAATATCATGGATTTTTATGTTGAAACATAAATCTGAAGCTGGTAGTATTGTTCGAAAATTTATTATTGAAGTTAATAATATCTTCTCTACCAATGTCAAAGTGATTCGCACTGATAATGCCTTGGAGTTTTCTACATTACACTTGTCAGATTTTCTCAGTTCACAGGGCATTATTCACCAAACTTCGTGTAGTTACACTTTGCAATAAAATGGTGTGGCAGAACGCAAACACCGTCACCTTCTGGATGTCACTCGAACATTGCTGATTCATAGTCGTGCCCCTCATTCCTTTTGGGGGAGGCCATCTTACTGCATGCTACCTAGTAAATCGTATGTCGTCTACTGTTCTTGGAGGAAAGGTTCCCTTTTTGATTGCATTTCCTGAGAAAGACCTATTCTCCATGACACCTCGTGTCTTTGGATCTGTGGCGTTTGTGCATATTTCTGCCCCTGATCGTGATAAGCTCTCACCAAGAGCTATCAAATGTGTATTTGTTGGGTACCCTTGTACACAAAAAGGGTATCATTGTTATGATCCAGTGAGTCGGCGTTATTATGTTAGTGCTGATGTTACTTTCTTTGAGTCCATCATGTACTTCTCTCCTACAGGTGACAAGCTATTAATAATACTATGGATGACATTATTGTTCCTCCACCTCCATCTCTTCCAGCATCTGACCCTGAACAACCATTACCTCCAGATTCACCACCACCACCACCTCCTCCACCTGCGCCCAAATTCTTACCGATTGTGTACACTCGCAGGACAACTACTAGCTCTTCTGCTCATGGGCCTTCTACATCATCCATCACGCCTGAGGTATGTCTTGGTAACAATATTCCTACTGATTGGCACTAGTGTTTTACAGCAAACACAGGCTGATTCTGCTATAGAAGATAGTGAGGATGCAGATTTGGACGTTCCTATTGCACTTAGAAAGCCTCGGTGCAAATGTGCCACCTTACCCATTGGCTGCACATGTTTCTTTGGAAGAATACTAGAAGTTTGTTGTAGGACTTTCGGCGGTTACTATACCCAGCATATATGGAGGCTTTACAGGACAGCAGGTGGCGTAAAGCCATGAAAGAAGAAATAGCGGTGTTAACGTCAAGAGGGACATGGACGATTGTCTCGGCTCCAAGAGGTGCATCAATTGTCAGCTGCAAATGGATATTTTCCATTAAATAAAATGCAGATGGGAGTGTCGATCGCTACAAAGCTAGGTTGGTGGCTCGTGGCTTTACCCATACATATAGGGTGGACTACCAGGACACTTTTTCTCCAGTGGTGAGACACTCAATGCTTCGGGTCTTACTAGCAGTTGCTGTTTCGCGTGATTGACCGTTATTTCAGCTCGATGTGAAGAACGCATTCCTATATGGCGACCTTTAGGAGGAAGTTTACATGCATCAGCCACCTGGGTTTACTGCTGAGGGGGAGTCTCAGAAGGTATGCAGATTGCATAAGGCAATTTATGGCCTGAAGTAAAGCCCTAGAGCTTGGTACCAAAAGCTGTCAGAGTTGATTGGGCAGCAAGGGTTTAAGAGGTCCACTGCAGACCACTCGTTCTTTGTCCAGAAGACATAGAGGTACGGTTGCCATTCTCGTGTATGCAGATGATATTATTATTACAGGAGATGATGCTCAGGGAATTCAAATAGCCAAGAAGTTTCTAGGTAGAGAATTTGTGACCAAGGACCTTGGTACCCTTCGCTACTTCCTGGGATTGTAGTTTGTCAGGAATCATCGTGGTCTAGTGATGACCCAAGGAAAGTTTGTCATGGATCTCCTTTCCGAGACAGGTATGACTGGGTGTAAGCCTGCCATGACTCCCATGGATCCAAGTATGAACTTGTATGATGAAGATACTGAGAAGTTGATAGCAGGAGGTACAGGGAACTGGTTGGAACGCTTCTATACATTACTATCACCAGGCCAGATATTATGTTTGCTGTAAGCAAAGTAAGTCAATTCATGGAGCAGCCTAGAAAGGCACATATGGATGCTATATTTATGATTTTGAGATAACTGAAGAACTCACCCGGTTCGGGACTCTTATTCAGTAAGGATTTTTCCTTGGATGTAACTGCTTGTGCAGATGCTGACTATGCAGGATGTCCCATAGACAGAAAGTCTACTTCGGGGTTTGTAGTGTTTGTTGGACACTCGCTTGTCTCATGGAAAAGCAAAAAGCATACTGTTGTGGCTAGATCAAGTGAAGAATCTGAATACAGAGTTATGGCTCAAGGTAGTGCAGAGATGATGTGGGTTATATCGGTGTTAACTGATCTTACCATAGAAATTCCCCTTCATATGCAGCTCTTATGTGATAATCAAGCTGCATTATTCATTGCGAATAATCCTGTTTTCCATGAACGTACAAAACATATTGAGGTGGACTGCCATTACACTCGAGACAATACAGAAAGGACTCATATCTACCTCTCATGTATCTACAGGAGATCAGACGGCGGATATCTTCACCAAGGCTCTATCTCGAAGCCTATTTCAGAAGTGTTGTTCCAAGCTGAGCATGATAGATATATATGCTCCAGCTTGAGGGGGAGTGTTAAGATAAATATAGTTTTCTATCTCTTTTATGTAATTTCTGTTTATTCTAGTACTTATCATGTAATTAACCCAAGGGCTTTTCTCTTATATAAGAGAGCCCTAGGCTACGTCTAATATATATCTTTTGTTTCTCCCAACATCATCTTATTGCAGTATTGGCATTCATCCAACTCATTGGATGTTATATGAAAGTCACAGAAGTACAATCAAGTCTTTGACTTTCCTTCTCACTTAGGTCAGACCCATGCTTGCACTGCGCTTCCTTCATCTATAAACAACCACTGCTTAGGATAGAGGATCTCTTATATTAAATTCCAAAGATTTCAATATAAGAGCATTTCAACATTTATTCATGCTTCATTCAATTTATACAATATGAATAATATGAAACTTCATGAAAGATTAGAGAATAGATAGTAGAATGAAGACACTCATCGTATCTACATCTATCTTAAGTTTTAAAGACTTTGATTCAGGTAGATATTCAAACATTTTGAGTACACCATCTCTTATCGAGACACCATTATGCTTAATGCAGTGAACCATGTCATTCATGATTAAATGTCGAGAGCTCATATGTATGCCAAAAACATCTTCATAGGTTTTTAAGGACTTTTTATGATTACGATCATCATCAACATGATACTTACAAAGCACATTTGATGAGAGATCAAGATTATAAAGACATGCAAACCATGAGTTATTGTCTTATTGTCTATTTAATTATCATTCCTCATTATTATGAGGAAACTTACACATTACAACCATATACATTATGTGTTCAACTGCAAGTACAATATCTTAATCATGGATCCAATCCATGATATTTTACGGGTTATTAACGTGTATACTTTTGAGTGGGTTTAAAGTAGGTTATCTGAAATAAGATAATTTGCATAATACATATTTTACTTTGATTAAGGATTTTATATCGAAGTTGTATTGCCTTGTTAACTCTGAAAGTTCATTCCCTTATTCACTTTCAAAGTACGAGATATACTTACCATTGTATCTCACACAAGATCTGGGATCTTCTTCTTACCTTTATTACATCTCAATAATATGAGAACTTGTAACTCGGATAAAAAGAAGCGGAAACTCGTTCTGTCTTGCAAGTCCAACTTATATTTCCCAATTCAGTCTTTAACACCTAGGCCCGCCACTCCTAAGGCGATGTTGACCCATTGTTAATTGAACCAACTATCAACATGAATATCACTCGCTATGCGCAATCCAATATCGCCCCAATAATATGAGGACTCGATATTGAGGTCACTGCATATACGACCTTACACTTTTGAGAAGTAGAGCCCGATCCATGTGCGCTTGTATGCAAGAGTTGTCACTTCGGACATGCATCTTATACATACAATCTATGGCGATGGAATCCTTCACCTTGACGGGAGACTATGAATGTCAATTATGTGATCCTTCATATCACGCTCAAATTTTAATTAATTATTGTTAGAATACTTAGATGTGTTTATTCCATAGAGCCCTCGGGTCTCTTATATAGGGAGAAAACCCTTGGGTAAATTACAGAGTCTTACAAAATATAAATAGAAATTAGGAAACAATAAAACGTAACATATATATAAGTCTCTACACTCCCCCTCAAGATGGAGCATAGATATCTATCATGCTCAGCTTGGAAGAACATCTCTGGAAAGGTCCTCTGAGCAGTGGTTTGGTGAATATGTCAGCCGTCTGATCCTCTGAACTGACATGAGAGGTGGAGATGAAGCCCTTCTGAATCATGTCTCTAGTAAAATGACAATCCACCTCGATGTGCTTTGTTCTCTCGTGAAAAGCTGGATTATTGGCAATAAATAATGCTGCCTGATTGTCACATTGGAGATTCATAGGCAAGGGGACATCTACAATCAGATCTTCTAAGTCTGTGCTCTAACCCACATCATTTTTGCAGTTGCTTGTGCCATGGCTCTGTACTCGGATTCCGCACTGGACCTCGCCACAACAGTCTGTTTCTTGCTTTTCCAAGAAACTAAAGAGCTTCCTATAAAGATAGCAAATCCAGAAGTGGATTTACGATCCCTTGGACATCCTGCATAATCTGCATCTGCACAAGCTGAAATAGATAGATCCGTATCTTTCTTAAATAGCAACCCTGTGCCTGGGGAAGACTTCAGATATCTCAATATCATATACAAGGCATCCATATGAACTTGCCTTGGCTGCTCCACAAATTGACTCACCCGGTTTACTGCAAAGGTAATATCCGGTCGAGTTATAGTAATATATAAGAGCTTACCCACCATCTCTCTGTACCTTCTTTTGTCCACCTCCTCGGTATCATCATCGTACAGCTTCATGCTTGGGTCCATAGGTGTACTTGAAGGTCTGCATCCAGTCATTCCTGCTTCAGCTAGCAAGTCCGTGACATATTTTCTTTGAGTCATCACCATTCCTTGTGCATTTCGTGCAAACTCTATCCCCAGAAAATATCGTATCGTGCCCAGATCCTTCGTAATGGACTGGTTTCCCAACAGGGACTTGGTTATCTCAATCCCCTGAGCATCATCTCCTGTGACCAAGATGTCATCAACATATATCATAACAACAACTGTACCTCTAGGGGTCTTCTGGATGAACAATGAATGGTCCGCATTTGACCTCCTGAACCCCTGTTTTTCAATTAGCTGAGACAGCTTCTGGAACCATGCTCGGGGACTTTGTTTAAGGCCATAGATAGCCTTATGAAGTCTGCACACCATCTGAGTCTCCCCCTCAGCAGCAAATCCTGGTGGCTGCTGCATGTAGACTTCCTCCTGTAGGTCTCCATACAAAAAAGCATTCTTGACGTCAAGCTGAAAAATGGTCCAGTTACGTACCACAGCAACAGATAGGAGGATGCGAAGAGTGGAGTGTCTAGCCACCGGTGAAAAAGTATCCATGTAATCTACCCAATATGTCTGGGTAAATCCCCGTGCTACAAGTCTTGCCTTGTACCTATCAAGACGTCCATCCGCATGATATTTCACCGTAAAGATCCACTTGTAACTCACCACAGGAGCACCTGAAGGAATGGGAACAAGAGACCAAGTCCCTCGAGACTGCAGAGCACACATCTCCTCTTCCATGGCTAGACGCCAGCAATCAATCTTCATGGCATCTTGATAGGTTCGTGGAATCTCAACAGACGAGACAGCAGCTACAAACTTCTGGAAGTCCCCATTGAGACGATGAAATGAGACTTGAGAAGCAAGCGGGTACGAAGCACACTGTCGCCTTGGCTTCCTTTGAGCTATAGGCCGATCAAGATCGTCTATGACTGGCGGATCCTCCTCCTGTTGTAAAGACTCCTGCACCGGTGCATTGGCTAATCCATCATTAGTGGTAACATCAGAACATACCTGAGGCGTGCTGGATGGTTGGCATGTAGCTTGAGCTGGCCCTGTTCGCCTTGTATAGAACTTAGGAAATGGTATAATTGGAGGTGGTGGTGGTGGTGGAGGTGGATTAGAGGATTGACTCAGACTTGGAGGTGGAGGCACATAGACATGAGAGTCCGTGGATGTAGAGGAGATTAGCCTGTCACCTGCAGGGGAGAAGTACATGACTGGTTCGAAAAAGGTAACGTCAACACTCACATAGTATTTGTTATGAATGGGATCATAACAACGATATCCTTTCTGTGTCCTGGAGTAGCCCACAAAAACACACTTGATAGCCCTAGGAGAGAGCTTATCAAGTCCTGGAGATAACCGGTGGACAAACGCAACAGTACCAAAGACCCGAGGTGTAAGTGTAAACAAATCTTTGTCAGGAAATAAAAGAGAGAAAGGAGACTTTTCGCCAAGTACAGTTGTAGGCATGCGGTTGACCAGATAGCATGCTGTAAGGATAGCATCCCCCCAAAAAGATAAGGGTGCGGAACTTTGAATAAGTAATGTGCGAGCAATGTCAAGAAAGTATCTATGCTTTCGTTCTGCAACACCATTTTGTTGAGATGTGTATGCACATGTGGTTTGGTGAATAATGCCTTTAGAAGAAAGAAAGCGAGCAAGAGAACGAGTGCAAAATTCCAAGGCATTGTCAGTACGCACATACTTAACAGTAGACGAAAAAACATTTTGAACCTCATTGATAAGATTTTGAATAACACTTCCTGCTTCTGATTTATTTTTGAGAAGAAAAGTCCAGGACACTCTAGAAAAATCATCAACAACAACTAAATAAAACCTGTGCCCCTGATGATCTGGGACACGACTGGGACCCCAAATATCTATGTGAAATAACTCAAATGGGGAGCGACTGCTCCGACCCTGACGACTGGGGAAGATGGACCGATGGTGCTTCCCTAACTGACATGCTTCACAACGAAAAGACGAACTCGGAGATATCTGAGGCAGGAGGTGGCGCATTTTCTGTAGTGGCAGGTGACCAAATCGAAGATGCCAGGTATATGGTGAGACGGAGCCCTGAGAATGTAGTGAGACTCCAGCATACGATGTCCGTACAAGACGATAGAGGCCATTGTGCTCAGAACCACAGCCAATCACCCTGCCCGTTAGTATGTCCTGAAAAATGACAGAAGATGGATCAAATATAGCACGACAATGCAAATCTCTAGTAATCTGACTAATGGATAATAGATTCATAGAGAATTCTGGTGCATGCAAAACATTCTGTAAGTGCATAGAGGGCAGCAAATCCGTCTCCCCCTGACCGACGATCGGGGAATGAGTACCATCAGCAATGAGTACAGAGCGACCAGGCTGAACAACTCTATAGGACTGCAGGATATCTCTATCATGACATAGATGATGGGTGGCTCCAGAATCAACAATCCAACCTGTGAGATCATGGTTATGATATGAGACCGGAGGACTACCTGAGGCAGTAGCAGAGGCAGATGTACTGGCAGATGCCGAAGCGGCAATCTCAGAGGTGTCAGCACCCTCTGACGATGACTGTGGCATGATATCACGAAGCCGTGCCACTAGCTCCTCGAACCTGTGATCTGGAGTAGATGCTGGTGGACCCTGAACATGATCAGCAACACGTGCAGAAGGAGGGAAGCCATGCTTGGAATAACATGTATCCTCCGAGTGACCAGTACGGCGACAGAATGAGCACGTAGAGCGTATGCGACCTCCTCGGCCACGTCCACCACTTCCTCTGCCACGGAATGAGGACGAACCACCACGTCCCCTGGAAACTGCCATTGCTGATGGAGGTGCAGTCGTTGTATTGGACGGAACGGGTATGCGACTGAGCCTCCTGTATACCTCTTCCATCGGTGGGATGGTGGCATCTGCTAGGATCTGAGCGCGTGCTGCCTCGTACTCCGAATCTAGGGCAGCGAGTAGTACGCCAACCATAGTGGCGTTACGGAACGTCTTCTGCTGTTCTGGTGTGGCTGTAAGGGGAATGGTGCTATAGAGCTTTTCGAACATGCCACGAAGCGACGTGTATAGGGAATGAAGAGGCTTCCCATTCTGCTTCATGGTAAATATATCATGCTGCAACTGGAGCATCTTCGTCTCGTTGCGTACCTGAGAGTACGTCATCGCCAAAATATCCCACATCGCCTTAGCGGTGGGCTGGTGAAGGACATCATTCGCTATCTCCGTCGTGAGCGTACCTGAGAGCCACACCTTGGCGTACGCATCATCAGCCTCCCATGAGGCATAGATCCCTGTCTTCTCCGGCGGTTCATCCTCGGTAAGAATATGCTTCTTACCACACGACTTCATGAGACTGAGGAACTGCATCGCCCACAGTTCATAGTTTGTCCCGTCCATTTTGACGATCAGTGCCGAACCTTTGAAGGCACCTATGGCGGGCATATCGAGCTTCTGATCTGACATAATGCCGGAGAAGAACAACTACTGATAGACGAAGAAAAGAAGTGTCTACCAAGACCTTGTAGGATTCAAGTGCATAGGTAGACGATTATGCACTTGAATCGAGCATGACGCCGAGTGCTAGGGAGAAGATGGCACCCCGACCACGAGTAGAGGCGTTGGAAGCCTCTACTTGAAGATGGCGGTGGCTGGGCGGCGTTGGGGGGGTGCCCGGCGTTGGGGAGGGCGGCGCTGGGAGGGGCCCGGCGCTGGGAGGGGCCGGCGAAGGAGATGGGGCCGGCGAGAGGGGCTGGGCGGCGCTGGGGAACCCGGCGCTGGGAGGAGGCGGCGCTGGGGACGACCCGGCGAAGGAGGGGAGGCGGCGGCGGGGCGGGGTTCTCGGGACCCGGGAAGGGGGGGGGGGGCGAAACCCTAGCCGGCGGCGGTAGAGAGAGAGAGGGGGGGGCGGCGGTGGAGAACCCTAGGTTAGGGTTATGGCTCTGATACCATGTTAGAATACTCAGATGTGTTATTCCATAGAGCCCTCGGGTCTCTTATATAGGGAGAAAACCCTTGGGTAAATTACAGAGTCTTACAAAATATAAATAGAAATTAGGAAACAATAAAACATAACATATATATAAGTCTCTACAATTATTATGAATCATATTCACATAACCAATTCTTCTAAAGGAATTACAACTCTATTCATAACCGAATGTTTATTTTAATTGGATCTAATTAATTTAATCATATTAAATCAATCGTCAATCCTATTAATCAACCAACAAACAATCTTGATTGTTCTTTGAAGGATGGTATAATCTCAAACACGTATTATTCAAATTTTTATAATTAGAAAAATACACCATGATCATTTAAAGCATTATCATTTCCTTACCTATTGTCATGGCCAGTACGCACAGGATGTGGGACAGACCGCTCACGGAGCAACCTGCTACACCAACGATACTCAACTAGACACCATATCCGCCTCAGGTCAGGATAATGTGATTCGATCATTTTGTATTTGAGATGATATTCGACATTACAATCGAAGTGATACCATATAATATTTATCAAAATCATTTTGATTATTTTTATAAGGAGATTTGCTAAACAAATCCTCAATGCTATTCAAGTAACAATGTTTTGCATGTACAGATTATCCTACAACTATTGTAGGATAAATTAGGGTTTTCGTGAGACATACATTCAATGGCCTATGATAATCAATTATTCTCGTAATTATTATGCATCATAATTGATAAAGGCAAATTCATAATTTCCATGATTTTCATTGAATTATAAACACATTAAGCAAAGAGTTTTGATAATCTAATCATCTTCCGTCTCCACTAAATATGAAATATCTAGGGCAAACGGAATCAGAATCACGCGAATAATTTGAGCGATTTGCTAGTTTGATTCTCTACTTAATTCAAGAGTTTATTTCATATTTCATATCGAGAAAACAATAAGTTAAAATAATGTTCTTACAGATCTACGAATACATGCAAAATAACTTTTATGACGGGAACTCTTTGAATCATTTTCATGCACTTTTGGTACCAACATTAGGCTATTATTTTTGGGACATATTTAGACATTCTAAATACATTTTATAACAAAATCCAAACAATGTACAAACAGTAGGTTTTAATTAATCGAAAAATTGATTCGAATATTTGCATCGGATGCAAAAAGAATGATTCTCACGCACCCGAAATATGAACCTCGATCGCCTAGGATTTCAGATCATATCCAAAACCTCAACCAAGGCTCTAATACCACTTGAAGGTTATGTAAAAAACCTTAAGCGCATCACGAAAGCGTAAAGATCACATCATACTCGATGTGAACGACTAGTCGCACTAATTGCTCGGTATAACGGAATTTAAAAAATTTAAATGATGAAATCATATGACCCGAGAACACTTCTCGGATCGTTTCATCTAAATCACAAATGAGATGTAGGAATACCCTTGAAACGTGGTTGCGATCGTGTTTCTAAAGTAAGATACCTCATGTCTCAAATCCGATCTCATGGAGGAGACACTTGCGAGCGTATTGATGAAACACATGCTCCTTGCAATCCAAGTTGATAATCCAAGCGACGAATCTTCCAATCTCATCATACAAGATCTGACGTCTTCTTCACGAGCAGGGTGCACCAAAGGAGACGAAGATCCACGTGTGGTCGAGATGGCAGCACAACGACGAGGCGATGACGACAATTCTCTCTAGATTTTAGAGTAGACGACTACTCCAATGAGAGAGTGAGAGAAAGATGACGTGTAGGAGAATATGAGAGATGCTATTTAAATGTTGCCTAAAAGGAAGAGCTAGGGTTGCCTCTTCTTTTATAATATTTTGGGATTCCATAGATCACAATCTATGGACAACACAAAATCAATGGTTGAGATTGATTTGTGTTTCTTTCAATGGCCATGATTTTGTTGTAAAAATACAACAACAATTAATTAAATTAAATTAATATTGAATAATAATCAATATAAATTAATTTCAATTAAATTAACCAATCTTGGAGAAATAGCATAAGGGGGGTGGACGACCACTAATCCTACTAGGATTTGGTGGCCATCCATCCTCTCTTAATAGGAAGGTGGCTTCCTTCTCCTTTTACATGAGATTATACATCCCATGAATTTCTCCATAATTTTATAACATTTGTTGTAAATTATTTCACAAAAATAATTCCAAATTATTTTGGTTAAATGTCAATCATACCATTGGAAATTTGTAAATCACATTCACAACCCAAAAATAATATGTAAATTACATGTTCAATTAAATGTCCAATGTGAATCCAATTCACATCGATATTTATATTGTAAATGTTATTTATAAATAGCTCTCCCTTATATATTATAAATCATATTTATAATATATATGATTAATGTGCGATAGTGCTATCGATATTATTCATATCCTTGTTAATTAAATCATATTTAATTATATTGGAACTCTATTCTCATGTGCCCAAATAATATGAATCACATTCACATTACTAAAATCTTTGGTAATTAAATCACATTTAAATATCTTAGATAACTCTCCTTATAAGGCCAAATAATATGAATCAAATTCGTATAATTCATGATAATTAAATCAAATTTAACTATCATTTTTTTCTCAATGCTTGGATATACATTACATCAATGGAATTATTCTTGAACTCTTTCAAGAATAATGTGCTTTCTCCATGAAGACTTGAAGATAAGGACATGGTGATTGTACGTTCTATGTATAGTGACTTGGATATTGAGATCATATCTCAAATACAAATCAAGGGGACCTCCTAAAGATGTTTAATTAAATCTAAGTCGTAAATCTAATCTTATCATTGCATCTGAATCGTATTCAGATCAATGTTCAACATTTGGACTAAGATCAGATTACTTCTCTATTGAGAGGAGTCACTAACATGTTTCATCACTCTTTCAGAATAGAAGCGCCATGGTTATACAATCATTTATGATCACATTACCTTCAGATATTCCTAATATTTGTACATCCTGCATACTGGAAGACGTAGAATAAACCTGAAGTTTTTAATCTTATTTAGACTGTTTTTGGAATCAATCATATACTTTTCAAAAGCATATATCACACCTAGTTACTGATCATATACTTTCCAAAAGCATATATCAAACCTACAAGTTGAGTCAAGCTTCTAAAGCGAGATGATTGTGCACGGAATTTGATTCCCAATATCTCATGAGTGAGCTCATGTCTTTCGATTCAATATTGAACCTATATAATCCCTTTGAGATCGTATTACTCATATGTCCTTGTATACACACCAGCTCGCCGGTGTATAGATCTTGATTAGATCATCAAGCTATTGGTCTACCAAACATTCATACTCAAACATATAGTAACACATCTGTCTTCGATCAGAAGATGCAGCCTATATCGTGACAGTATACGAAATAGATCTCGGTTATCTCAATCTTGTTAAGCCAACTCTTTGACCTAACTTATCTTACACCTCCGAATCTCTATTCTTATGCAGAGGGCCTCATCAAGAGGTTGGTTAGATATCAACCTTTAGAGAAAAGATTGCCATCTCCTTCTCAGGCTAGAGATCTTCTCTTAACAATCATCTGATGGTGCTTTATGAGTCCTCGATCTAACTCTTTGATATCATCTAAGCACCAGCCTCAATGATTCAACATTTGAATTAACTGTTGTATGATCATCAAGATGGCCATGGTACATACCCTAATTGTACTAAGAGACCTATTATGTAAACTAATTATTCTTCGTTTCAGACCAGGAAATGATTTGCAATAATATCTATTGCATAATGTCTCGTCGTGGGCTCGCATGTCCAACACTAATTCTATATAAAAATGCATAGGACATACTATTCAATATATCGAGTGCTAAATCACAATAGTCCCTCTCATATTTACTCTTTGCACCTTTTCCGTTCCTCTTCATGTAGACATCTCTATGTTTGCCTCCACCCAATTACTTCACTTTTCCCACATCTTGGATGCCATGTATAGTTTGACGTTCGTTGGATCACCAATGACTCCTCAAATCTTTGTTGGAGGCCATGTACAGATGTTGAATTCCTCCTATGACCCCCGTCGGAGGCCCCAACAACTCCTTGAATTATTGCCAAACATCATGCACAAATGCCACATACATCAAACAACCCTTACATCTAATGCCACTTCAATTTCCTGTCTAAGCAGCTCAACCATCCCAACTCTGCTTCAGCAGGCCAACCAGCTCACCTCACATGCATTAAGTCAGCCATCCCAGCCGATCATTGAAGGCCCTTAGATTATTCTTTCAGTCGAACTAAATTCAAGCAAGTACTGGATGGAGGAGAAATTGGTAGGTGGATCATCCAATCTTTCCTTGCTTCACGGAAGATCACACGATTATAGTTTACACACTTTGTATTGCTTTTTCTTACTTTCGTATTTATGTTAATGTATTTCTATATGATACGTAAGCAGGGTATTTCAGGTCTTTTATAAGGTCTTTTTTTTGTAAAAAATAAGACATATCGATTACAGATATTTATAATTGGTCATATATTTATTATTTCGGAGAGGAACAAGGGCTAGATGCCCAAACACTCCTATAATTCTGCTTGTAAGTGTGTTGGGACGTCCAGCGAGGGTCAGAGGTTCGACAAAGGTTTGAGCAGTCGTTGATGTTTACGGTGAGGGTCAGAGGCCTGCCAAAGGTTTGAGCAGTTTGGGATGTCCAATGAGGGTTAGGGGATGCACATAGCCTCAAGAAAAGTTTGAGGAGCTGTTGGGATATTTTACCATGACCAGAGAAGGCATGGCATGTTCACCCATGACATGCGTCAAGGGTTACAGGAGCTGTTGGGTCAAGGAGAACGAAGACATGTCCATATAAAGAAGAACGGATGAGGAGGGAAGAGTAGAGACGAGATGTGATTTGTCCTCTTGACTCTTGTTCTTGCCTGATTATCGTGGTGGATGGGGGATTTAATTTGCAATAAATCACAGTCATCCGATTGAAGATCCGATGACTCCCATCAAACACAACCGCCATCGCTACGCTCGGATGCACAGCAGATCTTTGTCAGATGCAGGTACTGTTTTTTTAATGTTGTCGGCACTGATATTCATACGAGACTTTGTTTGGCATGCACATCATGTGAGGCAAAAAGTTGAGGCCAAGATAAATATCACGAGTCCTCATTTGTTGCTTTCTACATGGGTAGTGAGGAGGTTGAAAGTGTTGGGGAAGCATTCTTATGGAGTGTATGTAGCTGTAAGTGATGTAGCTGGACTTATGCTGATGACTCATTTTGTAGGTCACTGGACTGGGGCTGATTTTGGAAAGAATTGAGAGAAACTGCATAACTTGGGGTCCTCGTTTTTTTCAAGGGAGTTTTGCTTAGTGTTTCCTGGGATCAATCCTTTCAATGTTGCTTTTTCATGTCGATTTCCTAGATAGCGAAGGTGGAGAAATGGTTCGATGTTATAAAATAAAGACGCCTTTGGAAGGGGAACTTGGAGGAGGAATGTAGAATGGGCTCGGTGAAGTGGGAGGCTGTCTTCAGGCAGAGGAGGGTCATTTTGGGCACTAGAGCTTTAGGGCTTTTAATGAGGTTTATTAAAGTAGGTGCTGAGGGTGCTACGTGGATGTGAGGATCTTCCTGGCGATGTTTATCCTCGGTGGAGTGGATGCAGATACCTTGAAAGACCTCTTACGGAGTTTAATGGTGGTAGTGCCAAAGGGTGCTTTATAAATGTATCTTAGGTAATGGTAGAGATTTTAAGTTTCGGTTTGATGTTTGGTCAAGATAGGGTTTGCTGGCAGATGGTTACCCCATGTTTGGCATTGTACTAGATAGGCGCATTAAGCATACAGGGTTGGAATGCATTGTGGTAGCTGATTTTACATCTCCCTTCTCAGACCAAAATGCGCAAAGGTTTATTTCGTTAGAAGTTGTTCCAAGGCTATGATAGATCATCCTCAAGGCCTGGATGATGTCTTCATCTTAGACTGTTCCTTGATATTGAAAACTGTTAAAGATGTGCTCACATGCTTCTCTTGAGGAGGAAGAGGTTGGTGGGTAGGTTATAAGAGTAGCTGGAACATTTACCTGTTGGACTAAACTGATGTCATCCGTGGGAGTGGTGATGATGTCTGTAGACCATCTGTTGCTTTTACTTTCCTTATGGCAGGTCATATAAGAAAAACAATGGGAATACCATGGGTAGATGATGTACCTAGTCTTTGATGTGTTTTGGAGGAGATTCAGGACTGAAATGGTTGATAGAAGGGAGCAGACCTATAAAAGATGGCACGATCAGAATCAACCGCTTGCACTCTTTTGGTCTACATGGACTCATGTTGTTACGTGAAGAGTTTGATCCATAGTTTTAAAACTTGATATTCGTCATGGGTGTGATTTTGTATATAATGGAGGTGTTTGTAATACTTTGTCACTTCGTTGTGGTTAAGAAATGGGGATATCCATCCTTCGGTGTTTAAAAAACTGCATTCTTGTTTTCCATTTAGCTGGGAAGTCCTTTAGCCAGTGATCTTGATCCCGTGAGCATCCTCTCTTCTTGAGGTGACATGTGAGATGGACCCGTTGATGAGCGTGTAGTTGGACGACCTTTGAGAAATGTTGGCTTTATCCAATCAACAACTCTTGGACTTAATGGGTTTTATTATTAAGGGAATATTGCCAATTACACCACTACCCATAGCATCTTGATAATTATCTTATGAACTTACTAACTCTTACACCACAACCCTTGTAGTTATTTCTCATCCATTTGATTGTGTGAATGGTTTCCATCAAGAATGTCACATTTATCCTTCTAGTTTATCACATTTACAAACTCATGTCCTTCCTCATCCCCCTCCAAACAACATAAGGACCCCACTTGACACATGGTTACTAATTCCCTTGAAGACGATCGACAATAAGATCCCATTTGATGAACATCTGAAACGCGCACGACCCCTTGGCCAACATGATAATCTTTAATATTCACCTCTTAAGGCTGCGATCCTCATCCTGAAAGCACCCATCATGTGTGTGCCTTACCCGGTCTACGTTCTCCTCTGCAATCACAGTTGTAATGCACCCTTGTGCTCTGAACACATAATCATCGCTTTGCATGGTTACTACAGATCTGAAGCATCAACATGCTACTCTGGCAGCCATGGCAAGCGTCAAGCCCGACCCTCATCTCTTCAGCAGCTTTTCCACATGTGCCTCCATCTGGACCAATTTCCAGGCAAAATTGAGCCACAAGCCGCCATACCATACCTCCTTCTTTCTCATGCACCCCTTCTTACATCTGCAGTTGAGAGGCTGGGAACAATTCTATGGACAATTTCTCATTCCCGGCTCAATGATGCCACCCAACCAAAGCGATTGTCAAGCATCTCCCACGAGCACCACTTTCCCTCCACATGTTGCCGCAATATCACATCCCCTTCCATGTGCCTCCCTCGCCAATCTCCACTGCATCCCCTCCCTCACCACCCTCATGTCGCATGTGGTTGTAGGGATGACGACATCGGTGGCCGTGTTGGGTTGCTTAAACATGGAACTGGAAGGGAGATTGTGATTTTATTACATCTGGTTAGATCAACTCATGAATGGTTAACTTAATATCGTAAGTTGACAACATGGATCATGGTGTAAGATGGAGTGAGATTACAAGGGTCGTAAGGTAATTTTTAAGATGCCAATGATGATGATGTAATTGGCAAAACTTACAAGGACCTTCAACCCTTATTATTAATAACTAATGAGGGCACAACTTTTTTAATCTTCAGTCTTGGGCGGATCTCTTTTTGTGAGTGATATCACAGCAATGCCACTGTGATATGGCAACAACTTTCCATGGAAAATCCAAGGGATGAGGTTGTTTGGGGAAAGAAATCGGGTGATCTCAAGTATTATCATAAGATAAATTATTTTACTGCTGAATGCACAATTTTGCTGTGCAATACTAGCGTTGCTATGAGATGATACGCATTGCTACCGTTGGATCCACATTTTTACTGACAAAAGCATCAATTTATCGTGAGATGCACAACAAATCTTGTTGTGCTATCACTCAGAGCAGGGGATCTGAATCCTTTCAGGCCCCGATTATGATATATGATTAGAAGGGGAGACGGAATCATCATTCCTTTACTGGTTCCATTCCTACATTTGCAAGGCCTTAATAAGGTTGAAACATGAATTAAATGGATACCCATTTTCACTTTACATGCGTATTGTTCATGGCATGATTCGTGATTTCATTTTAATTATGAGGGGATGTAATTTTCTTCAACATTCGTTAATTCCTCTGCCATTGCTCTAAATATATTGACATGAGGACGCAAACGGTCAGATTTTTTTTTATTTTAAATTATGAAATCACACACACTGACAGTCAACAAGAAAACAAATACATACACAAGGGAGAACGGAATCATCATTCTTTTACATATGCTGTTCCTATGTTTATTAGAGCAAAATATGGTAGATATAACAACTAAAATGGAAACTCAATTTTACTTTACATGACAGATATTGTTCCTAAGCACCTCCATAGGATTCATGAATCCATTGATTTCAACCATGCGGTGATATGATTTTCTTCAACCTTTGTTAATTCCTCTTCTAGATATATCTACATGAGTTTGCAAGCAGTTGGATATAATGTTCTTATCTATACAATTACGAATATTGAGAGTCAACCAAATAAATATCAGATGGATGCGGATTATTTTATAGCTTAGCTTAAATATACATGTATCAGATGACTTACGCATGAAACAAATATATTGATATATTTATTTGGTAACTATTATATCAAGTATGGTTAAATATAAATATATAACTATTATTAACATGAATATACGATTACCACTACAGATATTTACAAATATCAAAATAACACTGTATTCATCTTCAATTTAAAATATTACACATATAAATTGTAATATTTATAAAATGGATATCATATTATTTATTATTTATGTAGGTATTCTTAGTTTGTATATTAAAGTTGATATAAGGGATATCCGGATGTAACAAATGCATTAAATACATTTATTTCATGATAGCTATATAAAATATACTAACAAACAAATTTATAATTGTTGTCAACAATGAAGATTATTTATACCAAAGTAATATTCGTATCCTTATCTATTTCAATATCGATACAGATGCAAATATATTGAATATATATGGTAGCGAATTGTATACAGATGTATTCATATCTATTTGTAAATTAAAGTGGTATAAGGAATATCAATGTCAAACAAATATAATAAATGTATTTATTTAATAGCGTATATAGAAAATATATTTGAAATAAATATATAACCATCAATAATAGGGAATGTTGAAAATATGTAATAAAGGAGGTAATGGATCCCTCCAGGATTTAATTACCTCACTACTCATGTTTAGTCCCACATCTATTAGTGTGGGAATTCGATCTGTCTGTAGGGCTATATAAGAGCCCCACACCCCCTGTACTCAATTAGAATGTTCAATAAAAACATATATCCCTTTGAGGATTTCTGTTGTGGTTTCATCCCGCTCCTTAGGGAGTAGGGTTCCACGTAAAATCTTCGTGTTCAATGTTGTATTCTTCTTGATTCCTTGCTCTGTTTATCGATTTGCTTTCGCACTCTAGATTTCAATATGGTATCAGAGTGGGTTCAATTCTTAAGGAATCATTTTTATGTTTTTATTTTATTCAGATTCGATTTTTGTTGGAGTTGATTACAAAGATTCAGATATGTCTAGATTTATGATTCATGATTTGTTCAAAGTTCAAGATCTAAGAGTTTTCAAAACCCTAAATATGTTCTTCATTCTCCATTGTTGTCACACCGCAATAAGCCTCTCATGTCTGCCTCCTTACGCCGTGGCACTGACTACTTCGATTCTAGGCAGCTCCTCATAGCGATGAAAGTTCCTCCATGTCGTACATCTCCAACCTTGAGGCACAGTTCTCGAAGATCTAGAGTGGCGGCATCTTCCTTAGCAAGCGATGCTCGATGCTCTGGGAGGAGCATCTCCTTTCCAGGCGACGACTCACTGCAGCTCCAAGCAGTGCATGGAGCCCTTGTGGCCCCAAACGGAGGGTATCCATGTGGTCCACAGATCGCCGCCAGCCTCCATGGCAGCACACCCCCAACAGATCTCGATTATGACCTCCATGATGTGTGAGAACTCCAGGCGTTCAAAAAAAAAACTCCTCATCAGCGACGCAACATGCTCCAACGTAGATCGCCACTCGTGCGACGATATTCTAGGAGAAGGTTCCTATGTAGATCACCAATCCCATCACTGCATCTTCTTTAGACAACAAGCTTCGATCTTGTGCGTAAACGTAACTTCTCCAACGTACACGACATGAGACTTCCTTCTTGCGATGACTCCCTAGTTCCTTCTCCATGTCGTGCCTCGCACAACCCCATCTCATCCATGCAGTGAAGCTCCTTACGCTTCCATCTCTCGCACCACTTGCCACCTTCCGCATCTCAGGCGACGCAGCTCCGACCCCTCCTCTCTTCATTTTCCAACATCTCGGCAACGAAGCCCCATCTGATCTCCATCGCTACTCCAGGGAGCGACGCCCCTTCTTCGAAGCCCCATTGGGGGCGGAGTCCCCCCCCCCCATCGGGTGCAACATGTGTTTAAGGAAGAGGGTTCCCACAAGGGAACCCTGAAATAGAGCCCCATGTAGGCTGCTTCTTTCGATCCCAAGTGGGCGTAAGGTTTAAAAAAATGAATGATGCTTTGTAAAAAAAAGAAAGAGAGAGAAAAGGAGGTGCACTTTTAGTGGGCCCAAGTGGGATGTGTTAAAAAAAGAGAGCCCAAAGTCGGTCTTGGAAAAAAAGGGGGTATATTTGGGACCAGAGTTGGGCCGTATGTAAAAACTATTTTTTGAGAAAAAGGTGCGAAAAAAATCGTAAGTGACAAAAAAGGTGAAAAGCTGAGAATTGTTAAACGACCTAAAAAAGGAAAAGAAAAGAAGAAGAAAATAACCGAAAAGGAGAAACGACTATTAAAAAATGATGACTCGTGAATAACACAAATGATGGTATTGTAGCAAGACTACTGATATGATGCAACTTGCTTATGTTACCAATGGTATTGGGCATAGGGCCATCTAAAAAAACATACAAAAAAAGTTATTGATGCAACTTGTTTATGTTAGAAAAAATTTATTTGTGTTACTTGTCTATCTTGGATTCTTACTGATACATTATATTTGTCTTGGTTACTTGTGATTCTTAATAAGTCACTGATACATGGTATAGTGTTACTGATGTCAACTATAACCCTTACTTTTTATGCATGTTTTTTATTATACCAATTTGCTGAAGCCAATTTTCGTTGTTACAAAAAAATTTATTTGATAAATGATATCAATTAAATTGTACCAACTTACAGTACTTAGTTACTGATATGAGGTTTCAAATATTATATGTGTTACTTGTCTATCTCTGATTCTTACTGATACAATTATATTGTCTTGATTACTTGTCACTGATACATGGTATAGAGTTACTGATGGCAACTATAACACTTGCTTTATATGTATGTTTTTTATTATACCAATTTACTAGAGACAATTTTCGTTGTATTAAAGTTTTATCTAATAGATGATATCAATTAAATCATACCAATTTACAATACTTGCTTACTGATATGAGAGGTTGCAAATATTATCTGTGTTACTTGTCTATCTCAGATTATTACTGATATAATTATATTGTCTTGGTTACTTGTGATTATTAATAAGTCATTGTAGTGTTACTGAGGGCAAAAATAACACTTACTTTTTATGTATGTTTTTTTATTATAGCAATTTACTGAAGCCAATTTTCGTTGTTACAAAAAAAATTGTTATGTGCTGCTCATCATTATCTCATTCTTACTTATACAAGTTACATGGTATTGGTTACTTACGTATATTAACAACTTACTCATACTAAGAAAATTGTTACGTATGTATGATAAAATTATATAACATACAAGTAAATATCGTTACCAAATCATTAACTTATTTTGAATAGATACAAGTAAATATCGATAAGAAAATTGTTTCGTGGTAAAAAGTATTAAATCACTTATGAAAAAGTAACTTTAATTTACTATATGATAAGAATGTTGATCACACTGGAATTTGTCATGTTATGTAATTTACACAGCACAGATTACTTGTATAAGGAAGATTAAGAGAGAAATCGATAATTTTTAATATATTATAATGTACGTGATCTTCATCCAAGTTGATGAATTGTTCAATTGATACTTGGCATGGAGTTGACCATTTTCTTATTTTTGGCAAGAGGTTTTGATTCAATACATTGGGAAACGTGCTCGAGTGCCCGTGCATGTAATTTAAATTCAATATAAGTTTAAAAGTAAATTTCCCATCTGATATAAGTTTAAATTCAATATAAGTTTAAAGTAATTTATAATAAACAATTAAAAGTAAATCTAATAATAGAAAATTACATATAAACATGCTGCACAACCTGTTAGGTATCCTAGAGTACATTTCCCATATGATGTTGCACGCTTCTTCATTTTTTCAACGATATCATCCATGCGATGCATTATCATATTCTGAACGACATTAGACCCATTGAAGAAACGAGTGTCTTCAATTGAGTTTATATAATTCAATATAACTCTTGGGAAGCAAATATTGGTTTCAGGGAATAAGAATGTGCAAAATATTAAAGAAATTAGAGACGTGGTGTACATCCTCACTGAATGTTCGTCATCTTGGTTACGTAGTAAATCAAGCATATCACAAATATTGTGCCGATTCAATGACATGCTTGGTTGAAAAATTAACTCCTTCAAGGAACTGGACCATTCAAATGAAAAGCCTCTTAGGTGGATCGGAAAACCAGATGTTGGTAAACTTAATATTAAACCTATGTCATTATCAGAAAATGTGAGTTCATTCTCTCCAAATTTGAAAATACTATTCTCTTTATATTTTTGAATAATAAGGTATAAAACTTGATAATTTATATCAAGTTTTGTAATGGAAACAATCTTTGAAAAAGCAGACTTATCTATCAATTCTTTCTATCGTTCAGTCAACTTGTTGTTACCTAGATAAGTCATGAATTGTTTTATATAACAATGATGTTGTACGGAATATCGTGCTGCGAAAGTTTAAATTACGTTTGGTTAAAATTATGCAAGACAATATAAATTTAATTAAGGAATTAAAATTTTATTGGTCTATTAACCTACCTGGAATGGTTTCGATGTTTACATTAACATTCATTGCATCAATATTCATATTAGCTTTCAAACTTGATGGATTTTCTGCATTAGAACATCATATATTGATTAGTAAGATTAAATAAACATCTAATACATTATTAAACACCTTATATGAGAAGATGATATGATGACTAATCCTTGGAAACTTCAATTGGTGTATCAACTTCAATGCTAGTATCTGCATCAAAAGATTTTTTAATTCATAATTCATTTAAAAAAATAAATATATATTTTATAGCAATCGTACCGCTTGCAGATTCAAATATTGTTCTTTTCATATATTGTTGTTTACGTCTTTTATAAGAAACTTCAAATCTTTTCGTTTGATCCATCCCAAAAAGATCTACTTGCACAAGAAAAGTCATAGGAAATCTCAGTCAATGATAAATTTTATTAGCCAATGAAAAAGGTACTATATAACCACCCATCAATTTGATTCAGACTCAATTCATACTGAGTTAATATTTACTTACGAAACCGTCCAAAAAATTTTTATTCAAAATAAGTTAATGATTTAGTAACGATATTTGCTTGTATTTGATATAATTTTATTATCCATAAGTAACAATTTTATTAACATCCAATAGTTGTTAATATATGTAAGTAACCAATACCATGTAACGTGTAGAATTAAGAATGAGAGTATGACAAGTAACACAACAAATTTTTTTGTAACATCGTAAACTAGCTTCAGTGATTTGGTATAATATAAAAACATAAATAAAAAGTAAGTGTTATAGTAGCCATCAGTAAAACTATACTATGTATCAATGATTTGCTAAGAATCACAAGTAACCAATGCAATATAATTGTATCAGTAAGAATTTGAGATAGACAAGTAACTTAGATCATATTTTTTGTAACATAAGCAACTTGCATTGGTAATTTTGGTATAAAACACCACATATATGGCAAGTAACAAGAAATTACCACTTCTATTATGAGAATCAAAAGTAACATGGAATATATCATTAATAATTCCACGCGAAGAAAATAAAATAAAAAAGGATTATCACTAATGAGATCCTAATTTCTATATGGCCAGAAACATTGCATCATCAATGACTACTTATTCAAATGGAAACATAAAATATGGCGAGATGATTTCTTACCAGCTCGAGTATACTTTCAGAAAACCCTTTGCTAATCCAAATGTCAAGCCCTTTAATGCAAACCAAAAGAAACTTTTTTCTGCTTCTTCTGCATAACGAATAACGTTCCCAGTAGGTAAAGCTGGTAAGAATGAAAACCCCAAAAAGTAACTTATGACACGACGGTGTGAAGTAACTTTTGATAAATTTATTAAAAATTTCTCAATCTTAATAATGTTATTAAGATAAGTAACTATGAGATTGAGTAGAAGTAAGAATGACTGAAAGGCTTGTATAAGTAACTTTGTAATTTTATTGTTGACTTCAATAATAATTTTCTTAGCATCAGTAAGTTATTAAGATACGTAAGTAACAAATACCATGTGACTTGTATAAGTAAGAATTAAAGGATAATCAGTAACACATAACAAAACTTTTAGTAACATTGGAAACTTGCATTAGTAATTTGGTATAATAATAAAACATACATAACAAGTAATTTTTATAATTGCCTTCAGTAACACTATAACATGTATCGGTGATTTGCTAAGAATAACAAGTAACAAATGCAATATAATTGTATGAGTAGGAATATGATATAGACAAGTAGCACATATCATTTTTTTTATAACATAAGCAAGTTGCATCGGTAATTTTAGTATAAGAACACAACATATATGAAAACTAACTTTATTATTACTTTCAGTAAATTTTTGAAGTATCAATGATTTGTTAAGATACATAAGTAATTAAGGTTTATATACAAGTAACTAATAAAGATTACTTTACAACTAACTATCAATATATATCAAGTAACATGGAATTATATTATAAGTTATACTATACGAAGAAAAACTATTTTTTTGACACTCAATACGTTAACAATAAAAATAGTTCAAGTAATAAAGATTACTACACAGGTAACTATCAACCCGTATCAAGTAACATGGAATTATATTATCAGTTCTATTATGCGTAACAAAAGTAAAATGTACTATATCATCAGTAATTCGATGCAAAGAAAGTGATTTTTATAATGCTACTTTAGTAAATAACGACGAAACAATTTATACTACTAAGAAAAATTAATATACATGTATCTAGCAACTTGTATCAGGTAGCATCTTACAATATATGAAAGGTCGTCGAATGGAAATTAATCCATTCTTTTAATAACACATATTATTATACGATTCAGAGCAATTGATATCTTTATTTGCATATCCATTAAAAAATATTTTATTACTGTTATGGATACGATTAAGTTGCTATCACAAGTCATACATGCATAAAACTCATCGATTGCAGGTTAAAAAATAATAAAACTTACAGATTAACGATGTAGATCTATCTTTCATTGATCGCCAACGAAGATGAAACTAGGGTTTATCTTTGGTTGATCGCCGATCGAGGGAGAAAGAGATCTCAAAGCCTTTTTTTGAAATTAATCGAATGGTAATTACGACTAAAAAAAGGAATTTACCTTCCGAGCTTTTCGCTGGAGCAGTTTTGACAAATCAGAATGTGCCAACGTGGTAATTACTTTTCTAATTATTTTTAACCACATGATTAAAATCACACGGTCATCATTAGGTGCTCATTAAAACCCAAATGAGCATAGAGCCCTCTAGATAAGCCCTCTATGTAGGATTTTTATCCAAAGGGTCCTATGCCCATTGGTGATGAGATGAGCCGCTCACAACCGTTAGATTTTAAGTTATAGTCCAATGATTTTAGGAGTGATAATGATAATGAGAAGTCTTTTAATTTCAAAATTTGATGATATTCCAGAAATAATAATAGACTTTTTATGGTAACGTATTCTATTGCATTGTGAATTGAATGATCTGTCATTTTGCGGGAGCGGGGTGATCGATCCTTCACTCCGTCCATTTCGTTTTTGATTCTTTAAGCGACAACCTTTGTCGAATTAAAGGTACCATGTTAATCAATATTATTTATTTTTCGTTTAATTTTGAATCTAATGGTTTTTTATTTTGTTCCGTGCATGGATTATTCACGAATGAATTTTGATCGACATATCTCAGAAGGAATGATGAAAAATGCTTCCCATGTAGGTTTAGACTGTGAAAACATTATATTTGAAGAAGCTAATATTGAAGACAATCATTCTGATTTGGCTGATGAGAACAATAGCTCAAACAGATCAGGTATCAATTATACTTCTTATGAATCTTTTCTTATCGATTCACTTTTCATGTTGTAAGTTAAATTAAATGATAAAAATACATGTGATTCGACAATACCTCGGATTATAATCTTTTCTTACTGATTTGCTTTCAGTGTTGTAAGTTAAATCAAACAATATAAAATTCCTTTGATTCAACAATAACTCGGGTTATAATTCTTTTATTACTCATTCAATTTCTTTGGTGCAGTTACTTAGATGAACATAACAAAATACTTCTCCATGTAACTTGTATAAGAATGAGAGAATGGCCAATAATACATAACATAACTTTTGGTAGCATTGGAAACTGGTTTTAGTAAATTGGTATAAAGACAATACATAACAAGTAAGTTTTATAATTGCCAGCAGTAACTCAATAAGATGTATTAGTGATTTGCTAAGAATCACAAGTAACAATGGTAATATAATTATATCAGTGATAATATGAGATAGACAAGGAGTACATATTATATTTTTTGTAACACAAGAAAGTTGCATCAGTAACTTTGGATCGTATAGTTACTGATATAGACTCAATTTCCATCGTTGGTTACTGTTCTGGCCTATTTTTATCATACTAAATTACTGATCCATATAAAAAAAATTACTGACTATATATACATGTTACTTTCATTATATTGAATATTACTTAAGCTTTCATTCGTGTAGTTAATATATGTTATCTCTCTCTTCTCTTAATTTCCTTCATGTACTTACTTACCTAGCCATAACAAACTACTTTTCTCTCAAAATAAGTTACTGATAGATGTTCGTTAGTTACTGGTATCTTTAAGTTACTGATTTTTGTTCGTTAGATACTGAAATATGTAAGTTGCTGACACTTAAAATTACCCACCTTTTTGCATCTTTGAATAAATATTTTTTATTTTCAATTTCTGTAAACTTTGATGAATATGAAAGCTGGAAAGGATTACACGATGAAGATTCCCCAATATCATCTATAGATCCAGCTATTATTGCTCGAGAGGATCTTTCATTCTTAACTCTTAAGAAATGTGAAATGTTCTATGAGAAGTATGATACTGAAATGGGCTTCAATATTAGAAAGAGCAGCACATAGTATTCCTGTGATAGGAAAAACAAAGTTAGGAATCTTTCCTTCAAAAATTTTATTTATTGGAAGAAAGGATATTATGTACAAGTTTCCCAAAAAGAAAAATATCTCTGAGTTTGGTCTTGGTTGATGTAGAAGTGCAGTGTGAAGGAACTGATAGCGATGAAAGAAAGATGTGGATAAGTTGATGTGGTTGTAAAGTAAAGTTGTCGATGAAGTTAAATCAAATATCAAAGCAGCGGGATGTCATTACATTTGTTGAGAACATAAACATAAACTTTTTTTCCAAGTAAAAAGAAATACGTAAAACCTAACGGGAGAATAACAAAGACTACAAAGAATTTGTTATCTTCTATGTTAGATGTTAACATTCTTATCGTAAACGAATAGCATTTTTGGACAAACAGGTGGACCATTTGAACGTGTTGGCTATATAGCTAAAGATATTTATAATTTCAAGAGAGATTTGAGGGGAAAAATAGATGGTCGTGATGTTGTTATGCTGTTGGAATGTCTTGAATATTGTAAAAGTATGTAACATCCGGATCTGCATAAACCCGAACCCGACCCGATTAGGGTCTGTATAAATCAATAAAGTTATTAATCGACGTTAAATAACATAAATCGATCAATTGATCGCAAATCAAAAGTCGTCGGGCAAAATGGATCAAAAAAATCGATCACAAATCGTAATGCATGCCCGAAAAAGCCGCAACGTGAATTCAAAAACCGTAAAATAAAACGAGATCACCCAAAAATCCGATTCGACAAAATAAGACCAACGAAATCGATCGTTCGTCGATCGGAGGTCGTTTGATATTTTTAAAACGTAAAATTTAATAACCAATCAAGACCGTATCCCGGAAATTTCGGAAATTCATCTTCGACCCAAAGTATATGGATATTATACTCATATTGATCATCGTTCAGAGACGGTCGAAACGAGCTATTGTATACAAAAATCCGACAATCGGGGTATATATACACGATCAACTTCAGTTTTCTAAATATAAAAGGGTTATTGTAAAAAAAATTGATTTAAAATTCTGCTGTTATAGCAGACACACAGTGAGTCAACAGGTGGCTCAAATAGCCTCTTCCACTTGGAGTTTTCTTTACATCCACATGTCAAAACAAAGACATGCTTCCTTGGCTTTATAAACACGAAAACCTCTCGTTGCTCTCTCTATTTCTCAACATTCCATCCGAAGGAAGCCCCAGTCTCTCCCTCTTATTCCCTCTAAATTCTTTCCAACCCCCAGCCGTATGAAGCCCTTTTCAGCCCCTCCTCCTCCCCTGGAGCAGCTCCCAGCAGCCAAACTGCTGCTGTCCAAGTAGTACCTGGTGTTGTTACTGCCTCAAGAGGGAAGGCTGCAAGTTTCCTCTTCCAAGAGACCTTTTAGCTGTTGTTGGAAGGCCTCCCAGCTGCTGCTCCTTACTTTTGAAATCACTGCATGAATGATCTCCTTCAAATTTGAGACCAATAGAGGTACAATCTTCTTCCTTGCTGCCTATTCTTTTTCCCCCAAATCCCCTTTCCTTCTCTTCTCAATTTTCCCTGAAATTCTCAACAAATATACCTCTTTCTCCTCCATTTTAGGCTAAAAATCTGCTACAGCTGCCAGCAAACCCTTTTGCTGCAGTTGAAAGTACTCCTTGGAGCCTCCAAATCCTCTAGTTGGAGCCTCCCCAACTGTGGTAGCTGCTGCCAGCAGTTACTCCTGCTACTGGAGCCAAAGTTTGAACAATAGAAACCACTCCTCTTCACCTGGAAGTTGCTGCAACTACAGCCCTCCTGCATGCATGATTGACCCTCCAATATTGGAGGATCCAAGGTACATCTAAGCCCCCTTCTTGCTGCCTTCCATGTTCTTTTTCCTTCATAGTTATTTTCAAGCCATTGCTATGCTTAGATTCAAGATAAGTTCCCCAATCGAGGCTTCCGGAAATTGGGATTAGTGACTCTACAAATATCCTTGACAGAAAATATCCTTGACAGCAAATCTCCTCTAAAGTTAATATGAGTATCTTCTCTCCAAGTTGACCCATTCATTTCTATAGTGGGTTAGTTGTGCTCAATGTTTTTCATAAGTCAATTCATCACAACATAATTATTTTTGCTCTCATTTCTTGAACTCCTTATTAGTGGATTAAGTGTATCTGTCTGTAATACATATAGTATAAATTCTGACTCCAGTACATATCATGGAAGCTTGAGAGTAGAGAGTGTATTTTAGGACATCAACCAACTTACTAATGGCATAGTCTTATTCCTGGAGATGACTTGATTTTCAAGAAGATGACATGAAAAAGGAGCACATGACATGATTATCAAGCATATGGAAGCAAACAACACTGGTAGATAGCACTTTGTAGAAATCAGGAGATGTCATAGTCTAAGTAGAATGAAGAAGAAACCCACGATGGGTGAAGGATCAAGGCACTAAAATTAAGTCTATAAAAAGAAAGAGTACAATCTTTGAAGACCATTACATCGATCATGAAAGTAATAAGAGCTCTTAGAGTTTGGAAATTTCTCACATGACCTACGATACCATGAAATCTTGTCTCATTAATCAATGAGACCGTAAACACTCTTTAATAAAGGAGGGGAATCTGGTAAGTTACAAAATGTGTCCATCAATAAAAGAAATTATAGAAAATAGTACTGAAATATAAAATAAGAAATGGCATATATAATGTGGGAATTGGAAAGGGGTAGATGGATTTCCTTACAATATTTGGTAGCATCCTTTAAGGGATTCATCCAAGTTTTTAATTCATTTTTAAAACTCAACTTACGATTAACACTAGGTCAAGCATAGGTTTTACCTCTTGACATAACTTATGGAATCGTGCTTTGAGACCCTGCTTAAGGACATAGATGGCCTCCTAAATCTTTTAAGAATTCTTAATCTTCGCTTTATATGCGTATCTCCATATAAGAAGACTTCTTCCAATCGAACTATTAAGTACCCAATTCTTTACAACGATGACTAATATAATCCTATTTAGAAAAACACACATAACTTGCAGAACATCTTAGTGGGCTACATGGGATAATGAGACAAAGTAGTCCTTGTCATACATCTAATATGGGGCCATTCATAGCCAAATATACTTTGTCATCATTATTGTTGTGCTTGTTAATGAAGATCAATTGCAACTTGCACATGCATTCAACGGGGATTAAAATGAGTTTCTATATATATATACCCTTAGAAACTAACACATCTATCTTAGTCTGTGTCATTTCCCTTGACTAACCATTTTGGAATACAATCTGAATTATTGTCATTGACAAGGCATTGGTGGCTAATTGATACATATGTTTGATAGATGCACAAATTGAGAGAATTAGCGTATTTTCATACAGGAAATTAAGATCACTAATTTTTTTCACTAAATTATGAATGTCCACATCGAATCAAATTTAGATCCAGATCCAATGAATAACTACTGATCTCAAAATTTTAGAAATGGAAAAATATGATAATAAAGATCGATCATCTTCATATATTAATCCTAAAGTATATGCTACTGACTATAAATCACTATTGATTGAGTTCTTGACAAAAGACCCAAATCTGTACAATCATCCACAACAGAGATCGAGAAAGATGGAGGAATCAAGTCAACTATAGTAATTCAATGAAGACTGATAAATAATGATTGCCAGTCATGGTGACCTTTAGACCTGACTGTGCGAGGGTGCGGTGACCCTCAGCTGGGCGGGAGATAGGAAGCCCAGTTAGGGTAGCGGCCGCTTATGCGCGGGTCTAGGATCCCAGTCTTTTCTCGGTTTTCTCGCGAGCGCTCGCAGTTTTTACGCCTCTCCGGGATCCACAGGTTTCTTTTAAAGACCAGTTCCGCTGACCCTTGTTCTTTAGGGTACATAGGCTGGAGGTCCCTTGGTTTTACTTTTTCGAGCTCGTTAGCCCGTACCGGTCGGGCCGGTTTTTCTTTTAAAAGTGATTTTTTCCGGAGAGTCTCTCTCACCCATCTCAGTGGTGTAGTTTTGGAGTAGACCTATCCCTCTATTGGACCGCCTTCCAATTAGAGGGCGAGAAGGAAGAGCCTTTTGTAGGCTACTTCACCGCTTGAGTTTTATTTATTTTTCGCCAGCATACTTGGCGATGCTACATCCGAATCATCCATGTATACATCTGAATCCTCTATAGCTACATCTGAATCCCTTACAGCTGAAATTGGAAAAGTTACATTTGAGATTGGATTGAGTCACAATTGAGTTTGGCTAATTACAGTTGGATTGGTTACATGGAAGCTTGGTTACAGTTGAGTTGGTTTCCGTTGAACTAGTTACTTTTCTGCCAATAATCCTGACAAAGAGAAAAGACCATATCATGAAAATCATCCTTATCAGACTACAAGCTACTATCACAGTTGTTTGATATAGCTAGTGGACGTGTTGGGAACTTAGTTAGGATGCATTTTACTCCACCGCATGCCTACGGAGGCACCCCAACCCTAAGGTTTCCTTACTGCCTTAGAGTCATAGTGTGAGGTCTTACCCAGACCAAGACCACAGACTATCCACTAAGCTTGAGCTATTAAACAAGAAAAGAATCAAAACACTAGACCCATCATGTACACTTACTATGATCCATTCACATTATTCGTAAACATCAGAGAGAGATCTGGATCACCTCGATCATAAAAAGTATATATGAATCATAGAACTTATCAATCCTTGAGGTACTTCTGTTCACTATTGATCATATGATATTTGTATATAAATGATTAATGTGGGTAACTAGTGTAGGATGAGTAGAATGGGGTTTTACATACCAGATAGCTTGAAAGCATGTTTCATTGCAAGTAGCTTTAAATTTTAATTGTCAAGGCCAAATTACTTGCTTTCTTTTGGAACCACTTAATTCATGTTAATTTTAATTAATTAGATATACTCAACATTTGTTGATGTTCTTTTCTCCCTATTCCATGGATTGCAGGCAAAATACCTGCACCGTTGTATTGGGAGAGTTGAACATCAGCTTCTGCAGTTACAATTATCAGGTACACATGCGATAGTTTATTCAAGATATTTTATGCTTTTTATTTCTCTTCTACTATAATTGAGATGCATGTACATGATGCAATTTCTGTTGTTACATGCCAATTGTTATGGAAATTATGCAATATAATTATGACATAGTGTAGTCATGTGGCTTGTTATTAATTGCGAATGTCATTTGAAAAAAATTCCCCAAATTTTTTAGTACTCTAATGTGATCTTTAGCGAACATGATACTGCGGATGATATGTAAACGGGTATTCCAGATCCGCGGGAGCGGGCCTTACAAAATATAACACCGGATTTCTTTTATTTATATAAGCAAAACGATGATTTAATGTTTAACTTACTGCATGTGGATAGATTCTTATTCTCTATAAGATTATAAATTGTTTGGTGATGTCATTAAATTTGATACCACAAATAATACAAATAAGTATAACTAATTTTTGCTTCCTTTTGCGGTATTAATAATCATAAGAAGATAATATTTTTCTGCAATGCATTCTTAATGAACGAGACAAAGGATTCCTTTGTATGGCTTTTTTCAGAATTTCTTGGAGGTTTTAAGGTTGCTCCCAAGTCAATAATTATTTATCAGTGTCCATCTATTAATGTTGCTATAAGGGAGATTTTTTCCACTTCAAAGCATAGATATTGTGGTTGGCATGTAACGACTAATATGAAAAAGAGGATTGATTTTACCGAAAAAGGTGAAATAACAATTCATTCCCTGAATAAAAGTATATAGGCTGCAAAAAATGAAGAAAATTTTGAAGCTGAGTGGGGTAGAATAGTATTAAAATGTAATTTAGGAAAAAAACAAATGTATCAATATAATGTATCGGATTAGGAGAAAGTTAGCTCCTATATCTTTGAGAAGTTTTTTTTGCAGACATGAATACAACTCAGAGGAGTGAGAGAATGAATTCATTTTTGACTAACAATTTCAATAAATTGAATAGTTTATACGAGTTCATGACCAGATTTAAAACTGTTATTGAAAGAATGAGAGAGCATGCTAATAAGATGGACAATGATACTAAAAATAAAAAGCCAAAGTTGGCTACCCAAGGGCTATTGAAAAACAATTTTGTGAACATTTCACAAAGATATTTTTCTACATAGTTAAAGTAGAGCTTTTGGAAGGTATTGAACTTAATGTTATATCATGTCTAATAGATGAAGATATTATAGAATACAGGGTATATCCTATTGACAAGATTGAAGATTTTAATAGAGTTACTTTTCATGCTTATAACAATAAATTCTCTTGTGATTGTATGCAAAATAGAATCAATGAGCATCTAATGTAAACACATCATTAGTGTTTTAAAACATATAGATGCATTAGAGGTTGATTCTTCTCTTCTATTGAATATATGGAAGAAATACATCAAGTTAAATGATTATTATCCACTATACATGAAGAGAACAATAAAAGACGACAATAGTCAATTAAGGATATTGTTAAATGAACTCATCCATGAAGTTGATGGGAACGAAGAAGTACATGAATATATTAAGAAAGTACTTACAGAAGCCCTGAAGCAGTCAAAGCTATTAAGAACAAAAAGAAGAATGTTAATGATTCAGATTTGCACGACGCCAACGGAAACTTTGATAAGTCAGTTATTGTTGTGAAAGATCCTAACATAACAAGGCCCAAAGGTTCTGGAAAAAGTGGAAGACCAAAGAGAAGTAAAAATCGATTGAAATCCGTAAGTGAAGAGAATGCTTCAAAGCAAAGACAATGCAAATTATATAACAAAGTAAATGCTGGACATGATTTAAGAAATTGCCCTTCAAAATCTGCTAATAATTCTTAAAAGTAAAAGTAAGTCAGTAATTTTTGTTAATCTTATTTTAATTTTATTGTTTTTAAAATTATTCTAACATCCTGTATATTTTTTCTCTTTACCAACAGATCGATATCTTTTATGTGCATCTGATATGCTGAGGAATGTGAGCTGGTGATTATCCAAAAGGAAGAGAATATAGGAGCTCAATTTGGGATCTCCCCTATACTTTTTATAGAATATTGTGTTATCTTCTTCCTATTTGTAAATTTTTTTAGATGTATAGTGAAGTGTTTGAAATGTATTTTGAGATGAACTATTTTTTACCTTTTTAATTGAAGATGAAGGCTTGTAATTTATTAATCTTTTATTCTGTTGTAATATGTTACTGATATTTATTATGTACTTAATATTGAGGAATTCTCGTCCAATGTCTATCATGAACACTCTGATTAAGAGTCAAATAACACCCTGATTTGGTGTCATTAAGTTTTATATTTTTTAACTAACATTTTTATATCATTAGGTATCAACAATTATTGTATCACTAAGTGATCTTAAATTTTGTAGGTAACACCATACGTTTTATATTAGTAAGAAAGAGCGTTAGAGTAGTAACACACGATATATATATATATATATATATATATATATATATATATATATAGGGAGCCCTTCTAATTAGGTGGGTCTTTCCTGAAATTCAGAAAGCCACTACCAAATTTGTAAATTACGTAACAATATTGTAAATTTGAACTACATATTGTAAAATAATGATGATAATACAGTTATGTAAAATATATCATCCATATAGTAACAAACATTTAATGTCAAATATATTAACATTTTCATAAATCTTTCATGATATACATATTATGTTAATATTTAGTATTAAATTTATGGAGTTAGAATGTGTAAAATAAATAGAAGAAAAGCTTAAATTGATGTGGCTTTCCATGCATCCAGGAAATGTGCACCTCATTGGAAATATTTCCTATATATATATATATTTGTAACTCAAATCATTACTTCAGTAAGTTTTATATTGCAAGTAAGATTTCTATAGCAATCAGTGTAATGGCAGTAACACACGAGAATAAAGGCAGTAACACACAATATATATATATATATATATTGTAACTCAAATTATTTCATCAGTATGTTTTATATTCCAACTATCATTAATTTCTCATTCAGTAACAATTTGAGTCTCAGTAAATTATGTTTCTTTCGTAAGACTATATGTGTTTAAATAGCAAGCATGTGTGAAATAGTAGTATCCCACATTATATATTTGTAACTCAGATCATTATAATAGCAAGTTTTATAATGCAAGTAGCATTTCTATGACAATTAATATTAATAATTCGAGTATTTGTAAGTTATGTTTTTTTTATAAGTACATATGTTTTATATTAGCAAGAAAGAATGTAAGAGCACTAACAAATGACTTGTATTTGTAACTCAGATAAGTACATCAGTAATTATCCATATAGACATACATCAATCGCAAATAATGAACAAGTAATCTGAAGCAAAAGAAACATCTTTATTAAAATATTGATGTATACAACAAAATGAACGATATTTTTCAAACGTGAATACATTATGTAACATATATATTTCAAAAAAAATTGTTATAATTACAAGACTAAAAGAAATTAATGTCTTCAGTTCTTCTTCTCTCCACATCTCAATAGAATCACAGCTATCTCGGCATGGAACCTCGGTATATCCTTAATTTGAAAGTCCGGCTCCACTCCTTTCAAATGGATTCATATACTTCATTACAAAAATTCCACAATCTATGCAATCATTGGGTTGCTTTGGGATGCCTTTTACTATTTCAATTGGTCATTTCTCAAGTTGTTCTTTGAGAAGTTTTTTTTTGCAGACATGAATACAACTCAGAGGAGTGAGAGAATGAATTCATTTTTGACTAACAATTTCAATAAATTGAATAGTTTATACGAGTTCATGACCAGATTTAAAACTGTTATTGAAAGAATGAGAGAGCATGCTAATAAGATGGACAATGATACTAAAAATAAAAAGCCAAAGTTGGCTACCCAAGGGCTATTGAAAAACAATTTTGTGAACATTTCACAAAGATATTTTTCTACATAGTTAAAGTAGAGCTTTTGGAAGGTATTGAACTTAATGTTATATCATGTCTAATAGATGAAGATATTATAGAATACAGGGTATATCCTATTGACAAGATTGAAGATTTTAATAGAGTTACTTTTCATGCTTATAACAATAAATTCTCTTGTGATTGTATGCAAAATAGAATCAATGAGCATCTAATGTAAACACATCATTAGTGTTTTAAAACATATAGATGCATTAGAGGTTGATTCTTCTCTTCTATTGAATATATGGAAGAAATACATCAAGTTAAATGATTATTATCCACTATACATGAAGAGAACAATAAAAGACGGCAATAGTCAATTAAGGATATTGTTAAATGAACTCATCCATGAAGTTGATGGGAACGAAGAAGTACATGAATATATTAAGAAAGTACTTACAGAAGCCCTGAAGCAGTCAAAGCTATTAAGAACAAAAAGAAGAATGTTAATGATTCAGATTTGCACGACGCCAACGGAAACTTTGATAAGTCAGTTATTGTTGTGAAAGATCCTAACATAACAAGGCCCAAAGGTTCTGGAAAAAGTGGAAGACCAAAGAGAAGTAAAAATCGATTGAAATCCGTAAGTGAAGAGAATGCTTCAAAGCAAAGACAATGCAAATTATATAACAAAGTAAATGCTGGACATGATTTAAGAAATTGCCCTTCAAAATCTGCTAATAATTCTTAAAAGTAAAAGTAAGTCAGTAATTTTTGTTAATCTTATTTTAATTTTATTGTTTTTAAAATTATTCTAACATCCTGTATATTTTTTCTCTTTACCAACAGATCGATATCTTTTATGTGCATCTGATATGCTGAGGAATGTGAGCTGGTGATTATCCAAAAGGAAGAGAATATAGGAGCTCAATTTGGGATCTCCCCTATACTTTTTATAGAATATTGTGTTATCTTCTTCCTATTTGTAAATTTTTTTAGATGTATAGTGAAGTGTTTGAAATGTATTTTGAGATGAACTATTTTTTACCTTTTTAATTGAAGATGAAGGCTTGTAATTTATTAATCTTTTATTCTGTTGTAATATGTTACTGATATTTATTATGTACTTAATATTGAGGAATTCTCGTCCAATGTCTATCATGAACACTCTGATTAAGAGTCAAATAACACCCTGATTTGGTGTCATTAAGTTTTATATTTTTTAACTAACATTTTTATATCATTAGGTATCAACAATTATTGTATCACTAAGTGATCTTAAATTTTGTAGGTAACACCATACGTTTTATATTAGTAAGAAAGAGCGTTAGAGTAGTAACACACGATATATATATATATATATATATATATATATATATATATATATATAGGGAGCCCTTCTAATGAGGTGGGTCTTTCCTGAAATTCAGAAAGCCACTACCAAATTTGTAAATTACGTAACAATATTGTAAATTTGAACTACATATTGTAAAATAATGATGATAATACAGTTATGTAAAATATATCATCCATATAGTAACAAACATTTAATGTCAAATATATTAACATTTTCATAAATCTTTCATGATATACATATTATGTTAATATTTAGTATTAAATTTATGGAGTTAGAATGTGTAAAATAAATAGAAGAAAAGCTTAAATTGATGTGGCTTTCCATGCATCCAGGAAAGGTGCACCTCATTGGAAATATTTCCTATATATATATATATATATTTGTAACTCAAATCATTACTTCAGTAAGTTTTATATTGCAAGTAAGATTTCTATAGCAATCAGTGTAATGGCAGTAACACACGAGAATAAAGGCAGTAACACACAATATATATATATATATATATATATTGTAACTCAAATTATTTCATCAGTATGTTTTATATTCCAACTATCATTAATTTCTCATTCAGTAACAATTTGAGTCTCAGTAAATTATGTTTCTTTTGTAAGACTATATGTGTTTAAATAGCAAGCATGTGTGAAATAGTAGTATCCCACATTATATATTTGTAACTCAGATCATTATAATAGCAAGTTTTATAATGCAAGTAGCATTTCTGTGACAATTAATATTAATAATTCGAGTATTTGTAAGTTATGTTTTTTTTATAAGTACATATGTTTTATATTAGCAAGAAAGAATGTAAGAGCACTAACAAATGACTTGTATTTGTAACTCAGATAAGTACATCAGTAATTATCCATATAGACATACATCAATCGCAAATAATGAACAAGTAATCTGAAGCAAAAGAAACATCTTTATTAAAATATTGATGTATACAACAAAATGAACGATATTTTTCAAACGTGAATACATTATGTAACATATATATTTCAAAAAAAATGTTATAATTAATGTCTTCAGTTCTTCTTCTCTCCACATCTCAATAGAATCACAGCTATCTCGGCATGGAACCTCGGTATATCCTTAATTTGAAAGTCCGGCTCCACTCCTTTCAAATGGATTCATATACTTCATTACAAAAATTCCACAATCTATGCAATCATTGGGTTGCTTTGGGATGCCTTTTACTATTTCAATTGGTCATTTCTCAAGTTGTTCTCCCTAAATAGTATGAAATATTCCGCCATTCAATCAACCTTAGAATAATATTGAAAGACATTTGTCACAAATAAATACAGACAAATATCAATTGAATGAATTGTATGAAATTAAATCATTATCTATTTTTTAACATCCAACCAATGTTTTTTTCATTCCAATCAATGAATTGTATGAAATGAATTTCTTGCCTCAAAATCAGTCACGAGAAGATGCCAATGATTTGATGTATGGATTGCAAAAAAAAACCTTTTTTTACGTATTCGAACATTGTTTTTGTGCAAGAAAATAAATTGTTGGGCTCGTAATCTTCTACACTTGTATCATTGACTATTTTCTGAAATAATTGTTGCAAAAGAAGAAACAAATATGTGTTACAATATAAATTAAAAAGAAAGATATTATTAAGTATTCATATCATTTGAGCGGTATTCGCAAAGATGAAAGGACACTCTATGTCATTTACTTAATAAGATTTGTATAGTACATCCATGTACGTGTCCAATATCACATCAATCACCATTTTGTTATATAAAAGGTCTTCAATATGTCTTCCATTGCAAAAATTATCGTATGGACTGTGAAAGTTGCTCCCATCCTGAAATGAAATTGCTATTTTATTATTGAAACAATATAGCATAGTTAGTTAATTCAATAAATTTACAAAATACTTTTTAATGCAATATTTTTACTTGGCGACTGGATCTTTTAAGAATTCATGTATTATTGTTCTTTCAAATTCAGAAATCATATAATATCCAGTATAATCTATGTGTGTTACATTGAAAATTTACATACAAATTGATTATAATATATTAGTATCAATGATTCTTAATTTCTTAAAAAGAATATAAAATTCATAACTCTAATGTTATTTCTTGGTATCTTCCAACCCTTGATGTTCATCATCATCATCATCAACTTGCAGCACTTATTTTTTTAATTAGTTTTCTTCTTTTCGTTACTTGTTTCTCCTTAATATGGTTGTTTAATGCTTTTGCATCTTCCTTTTGTGCCCTTTTTGATTTTACCCTCTTTGATTGACTGTTAGAAGTGATGCACTTCTTGCTTCTTCTCCTCTTGCATACATTTGTTATATCTTTATCATGTTCTTGTAAATCTTCGTCAAATCCCAGCTCAAAAGATGGTTATTCATGTTTTGTATTGGGCTTACTTTTTTCTTCTTTTTTAAAACAACAAATCTGACTTTTCCTCATTCTTCTTTATAGAATTGATTGAGTTGATTTTGTGAAGAACTCTTCAAACCATTGCTTTAAAATTACTATCTCAAGCTTAAGCTTCTCATTCTCCTTTAAAGTACTCTCATACTCAACTTTCATTCTTTGAAATTCATCCACTGTCGGAGTTGAGATATGATAGACTCCAACTTGCTTATTCTCTTCACGTCTACTTCGCAATTCCAATTGGATATTTTATGTATTAGAGCACTATTCACAATAGAGATTGTTGAGCCATCTTCAAAGTGCCTTGTATGCGGTGAAATGACACGTAAGGCATATGCATTTGAAATGAATGCTTCGGTGATGAAGGTTTCATAATAAAAAATAAACTCATTTATTTCAACCTTGAAAAATTCTTTTTCTCCATAATCCAAGCGAACAATAATATAAATGATGAAATTGAAATTATGTTGCAATAACAATCTATACTATTAACAAAGACTAAGAATTATACTTCGAGGTTTCAAATGATGGCATTATAGAAAAAGTACTGATGTGATGCAACTTGCTTATGTTACTGATGGTATTGGACATAAGGCCGTCTAAAAAAACATACAAAAAAGTTACTGATGAAACTTGCTTATATTACAAAAAATATTATCTGTGTTACTTGTCTATCTCGGATTCATACTGATATAATTATATTATCTTGGTTACTTATGATTATTAATAAATCACTGATACATGGTATAGTTTTACTGATGGCAACTATAACCCTTACTTTTTATGTATGTTTTTTTATTATACCAATTTACTGCAGCTAATTTTTGTTGTTATAGAAAAAATTATCTGATAAATGATATTAATTAAATCATACCAATTTACAATACTTGGTTATAAATGTGAGGTTTCAAATATTATCTGTGTTACTTGTCTATCTCTGATTCTTATCGATACAATTATATTGTCTTGGTTACTTGTGATTCTTAGAAAATCACCAATACATGGTAGAGTTACTGAAGGAAATTATAACACTTACTTTATATGCATGTTTTTCTATTATACCAATTTACTAAAGCCAATTTTCGTTGTTATTAAAATTTTATCTAATAAAGGATATCAAGTAAATCATACCAATTTACACTACTTGGTTACTGATATGAGGTTGCAAATATTGCATGTGCTACTTGTCTATCTCATATTCTTACTGATACAATTATATTGTCTTGGTTATTTGTGATTCTTAACAAATCATTGATATATGGTATAATGTTACTGATGGTAACTATAACACTTACTTTTTATGTGTGTTTTTTTATTATACCAATTTATTGAAGCCAATTTTCATTGTTACAAAAAAATTGTAATGTATTGGTGGTCGTTCTCTCATTCTTACTTGTACAAGTTACATGGTATTGCTTACTTACGTATATTAACAACTTACTGATGCTAAGAAAATTGTTACTTATATATGATAAAATCATATAAAATACAAGTAAATATCGTTACTAAATCATTGACTTATTTTGAATAAATACAAGTAAATATCGATAAGAAAATTGTTTCATGGTAAAAAGTATTGAATCATTATGAAAAACAACTTTAATGTACTATATGGTAACAAAGTCAATCACACTGGAATTTATCATGTTATGTAATTTACACAGCACAGATTACTTGTATAAACAAGATTAAGAGAGAAATCGGTAATTTATCATGTTATGTAATTTTTATTTTATTTTTTTGATGTATTTTATATGCTTAATAAAATAGAAGTGTTAATAATGTAGGTATGTATACAGGTATTATACCTATGTATATTATATACAAGTATTTTTATTTTGTATTTCTTTTGAGTTTTTATTCTGATTTTAATACACATATTTATTATAAATAATATTTACAAAATTATAGAAATATAAAAATACAAAAATATTGAATAAAATAATAAATAGAATATTTTAATCTGTACAAGTATACTACAAGGGTCCAAATTCAACTTTCAAATCGTGACTCGGAAAAATACGAATCTATATCCATTAAATAGATTATTTTATTCTATGTACAATTAAAGATGAGTTTGTTGTATTTGGAGTTTTTATTTGTGAGATACGGGTCTGGGAAGTTGGGATTCCGGATTTTTATTCAGATCATAACTTCTTATCTGTATATTATTTTTGAGTGAAATCAATTTTGTATTTTTCTTTATTAAATTATCTACAACTTCCATGTACAAAGTTTCTTTATTTGATGTATAGAAAGTTGAACCAAAAATAGGTCCCAAAATGAATAAAGAATGGGTTAAGAACAAAGGTATTTTTATTGTATTTTGACCCTTATCTCCCCCTACTTTATTCCTTGTCGATCTAGTCATCGAGATGCCTAGGTCTCGGGGTTTTGGGTCATAAAATATTTACAATATTTTATTCTTTTTCTTTTCTTTTCTTTATTCTAAAATTTTGGCTTTAAAAACCGCATTCTATACAATATTTACATGCACATGCATAGATGATAAAATGCCTAAATTAAGCCTATTTACACGAATTTAGTAGGGTTTTTAAGGCCAAAATGATAGAATAAAGATGATGAAACGTAGATTCATCATCCCCCTATACTTGCCTTTGCTAGTCCCTAGCAAACACTTATGGAATAAGTGCAGAAAAGAAAAACAAAGAAAAGAAAAAGAAGAAATGTGGATTAAATTTAATTATCAAACTTGTCTTCACAAAATCAAAGTTTGGAGCTCAAGTCGGACCTTTGGGATTTTAGTGCGGGCGGAACCTTAATGAGACCCGGACTTGAAATCCAACAGCCTTCGAAAATCCCAAAACTCTGCTCAAGTCTCCTCAATATACAGGTCAGAAATATTTCAACTCATATGCAAACCCTTACGACTATGAATCTGACTCGTACAATGTAAGTGATGGTGGCTCTCCTCAACTGAAATGACAAAGAGACTGACTTCTCTGATATGACAACCCAATGATTCCCCAATCCAACAAATCATCCCTCAAGGAGCAGGGTATTCCCTTCTAAGTTCAAGTGGCAACCAGCTCAAGAGGAGGGGTGAAGAGAAGAATGGACGGTAGCTACCTATCCTAGGATGCAAGACCAGTGTAGTCAAGTCATCCAGCTGCAGGATCACATAATCTGACTTTGAAGCTCAAACATGCTTATTTGACTTTACAACATATGTACACTCCGGCAGGCATTTTTATTTTTGTACAGGCCTGTCCACTTTTTTGGAGTTTTTTTTGAAATATATACAACAGCATTTACATAAGAAGTTTTTCCTCTTGAGCCAGTAGACTATCCCTCTTTTGAAGCTTTATTGCAACCCACGATCTCCTATCCTCGAAACTCATCATTACTGGACGGGTTGGGGTGCACTTACCTCCCTAGAGGAGGACAAGTGTTTCCACATGTGTGCTTCTCATACCGACAAATCCAACCCCCTCACCACTCCGACTGAGTTGAGGCATGTGAAAGGTGCAGGTGTCCAAGTTAGGTCATTATCAACAAGAGTCATGCATGTGCTTCGAAATACTCTACTTAGGCAGTCAAGAATCCATTGAACCAAGTCCCGTGATCCTCAAAGAATTAAGTGAACTAGACCTGAAGTACCTCAAACTCAGTTCCAATAAGGTTCCTGTTAATTAGGTAGATTTGAAGGTCCAAACAAGCTCCAATCTTCGGATTTTACTTAGACTTGTTCAATTATCAAACTCAATCCGAAAAATGCAAATGCCATGCAATGCGATGCAGAAAATATTTTTGTGATGCAATTTTCAAGATTTTGAACTTTTTATGGATTTTTGAAAAGATGATGATGATGATGCATATGCATTTTTTTAGATTTTTGAAAAAGTTTTTCAAATGTTTTTGGATTTTAATTTTGCAAATGTTTTTGGGATTTATAAAAACAAAAAGTTTTTGGCTGAAAATTAGGTACAAATATTTACACGGGAGTGCATCTTATATATACAAGAAGTGGATTTTAAGAATTTACCAGGGTAAGTGGTCAATTTTATAGATATATATAGTAAATTTTTGGTGAGATGTATGTATTCCTCAAACTTATTTGACACAGGTTTTTTAAATAATTTTGAAAACTATAGTCCAAAATAGTTTTTACAAAGAATTTTACAAACATGTACATACGTTTGAAAATCATTTTGCAGAGGTTTTCCAATTAGTATATATAGAATTTTCAAAATATTTTTGCAACCATTTTTCAAACCATTTGCAAATCATTTTTCAAACATTTTATTTCACACAAAGAAAATAATTTTACAATCAAAATGTTTTTACAAATGTTGAAAACATGTAACAAAACGTTTTCAAAATAGTTTTCAAAAGATTTTTCACAAGGATTTTCAAACTATTTTTCAAACATTTTGCAAAAAATATTTTCACCTGGTTTATTAATCAGTAAGTACAAAAAGAATTTGAGGGATAATCACATCTTTTATTAATGTTTTTAATGAATTTTATAAGTATAATTAGCCATAATTATTAGTAAAAATACGAAATTACGAGTTATGGCTAAAGTATATATGCAGTATATACGACCCCCCTATACTTAGCTTGAGCTATGTCCTCATAGATCAGAGAGAAAAAGGAAGACATAACTCGTACTGAGTATAGAAAAGTCTAAAGAATAAATAAAGGAATGAATGAACCAATAAGAAGGTGACTGTCTCCCCCTATACTTAGGGTAAGATATCCCTAAGTATAAACAAGAAGAGGGGACAATGGAGAGGATCAAAGAATAGAAACACGGGTGCACACCCCCCCATACTTAGGACAAAGTACGTCCTAAGTATAGAAGATTGTCTACAAGGGGGCGACATCTTTTGATAGATAAAGAGAATAGAAGAGGAAAAGAAGAAAAGAAGAAGAGAGATCATAAGATAGAAAAGGATGGAGACGGATGTACGCATCACTCCCCCTATACTTAGGGTAAAAGAAGCCCTAAGTATAGGCAACAACAGGAGTGATAAGACGGAACGATGAATGATTACTCGGCTCGTCCACCCCCCTATACTTAGGACAAAGTACGTACTAGAAAAGTAAAACACGAGGATTGGTGGATGAGCAATACGGGAGAGAGACAGAGATGCACACGAAGGAATATACAACAGAGATGGATATACAAATGGTCAAGAAGGTTGAAAGCGAACCTTCTTGCGGGACCGCTGAGGAATAGATCTGGTGTGGTGCAGGTCGACATCGGGGTCCTCAGATGACTCCAACCGATCAGGGTCAACAGAGTGATGGTCCTCAGTGGTCCTAGGGTGTGAAGGCACAGACGGGGTAATGGAAGAAGTGTGGCTAGGTCCGGCCTTGGGAGTCTCGCTAGTATCAAAGTGAAATGGGATGAACTCATCCTCATCGGAAGAAGTGTAATCAGAGTCATCCTGCGAGGTCTCGTCCAGGTCAAAACCAAAAGGAGCGAACTCATCAGTGGAAGTAGTCGAACTCTGTTCGTCCTCAATAATCTCGACCGGATCATCATTCTCATCAAAAGGCCCGAATTCCTGAATAAAAGCAACTAAGTCAAATTCGGCCTTTGGCTCATTCAAATCTAAGTGAACAGGAGCGGACTCGTCGGGGAAAGTAGTTAACTCATGTACGTCTTGTCTAGTCTCAAACTCCACCCTCTGCTCAATGGTATCGATCGTGTAAATCTCGCGGATGTCATCAACACAGCACCAAGTCCCAGAAGAAGGAACTCCGAGGTCCATGCTTTCCAAGTCTTCCTCCTTGGAGAGGAATTCTTGGGTCTCAGTGGAATCCAATAAGCAGCAAAATTCTCTGATAGTCTCATCAAGGTCATGGTCCTCAAGGTCAGCCAAGATAGGTAAAGTCGCATCAGGTGCAGGTCTCTGGTCAGCAGTGGGTGCGGTGATCAACACTTCGCTCTCGTCAGCAGGACGGAAGCGAATCTCTCCTGATCCATAATCAATAACAACCCTCGCAGAGGCGAGGAATGGTCGTCCCAGGATGATTGGAGAGTGTTCCCCTGTGGAGGTCTCCACGAGCAACACGACAAAGTCAACATGCTAGCTCGTGCCCTGAATCGAAATGACGGCGTTTTCAAGGATACCCTTCGGCCTCTTGATAGATCCATCAGCAAACTGTACGATCATCCTGGTTTTCTTTAGAGGCCCTAAGTGAAGAGACTGTACCCGCGAGAAGGGTAATATGCTAATCGAAGCACCGCCGTCGAGGAGAGTGTGATCACATGTGTGGTCAGAGATGGTGCAGCTAATGAAAGGTGTGGCAGTGTTCCTCTTCTTAGGAATGGGACAGTGTGTGATGGCATGGGTAGTGGCCATGGTCAGAATATGATGCTCAGATCTACTCCTCCGCTTTCTCTTCTTGGGAAGAGAAGCAGATAAATCAGTCATGGCCTGTTGAAGTGGGGCACGGATAATCTCATGAATGGTGGCCACCACTTCGGGTTCAGTCAACATTTTTTTGAATTTTTGGACCTCCTCCATACAAGGGAGGAAGTCGGAATCAACATATACACGAGGCATGCCAAGAGCAGTCTGTACAGCGGCATCCTCGGGGTCAAAGGTGGGACAGTGTGTGAAAGGTTGTGTGGTCAAATGGTCAGGCAAGTGTGCACTCTCCTCATAGTCTGAATCAACCAAGGGTCTCCCGAACTCTTTTTGTGTTTTTAAATTTTTCTCATTTTTTTGTATTTTGGGCGATTGCAAGATCTCATGGGAATCCTCGAGTGAACCCCTCATCACATGGTGGAATATCATGGTCTCTCTTATTTGTAATAGTGAATTTGTCAATCCTCTGTCTCATATAATCCACCATCTAGGTCAAGTGCTCAAGGGTGGACTCCATGAAAGGTGACTCCAACAGATCACTCTCGGGAGAATGTGAAGGTGGATAGCATGGAGGTGGTGGTGGATGTGGGTAGAAGTCCGAATCCTGATAGTGCAGCTGAGGCGGATATGTACAAAAGTCAGGAGCAAAGTCCTCCTGGAAAAAAGGAGGTAGACCGGTTGGAGTAAACGAGGGATCCGCAAAGTCCGAATAAAATACGCTCCAATCGTCCATCTCGAAACAAGAGAAAAATGATAGTTGGGAGATCACGATGGTCAAGTCAAGAGAGTGAAGAAGAAGGCGCAAATGCGCAGGGATGATCTAGAAAAGCACACAAACAGTCACAAGCAAACTTACACAAAACAAACCCTCAATTCACCTACTCAACTCGGTAGAGACCGAAAATTCGGTCTTTTAATCTTGTCTATTTAGAGTTAGGTGAGAAGTCAAGAATTTGCACAAACACTTAGGGGCTCAATGGGATTTGGGCACTAATCCTTAATGTGTGCGCGAGCAAGTAAAAGCGAAGACAATGAGGGGATTACTCGCCCCAATACAAATTTTTCTTTTTTGTGGTTTTTAGGGTCAAGTAATATTAGCAGTCCCAATTTTATTGGTTACCACTTTTTTTTTATTTTTAGTGAGAATGCACGAGCCTAACAAGGAGTCAATTTTACTTAGCACCTAGGTTGGCAAAAACAGAGGTAGAGAGGCTGAAAAGCAATGCAAGCGGCAAAACGATGATGTATGCGAAAGAGAAATGCTCACCTTGCCTCCAGCACTCTACATGCAAAGATGCTCAGTAGAATTGAAACCTATCTACATGCAAATGCAAGCCGATGAAATCGTCCTAAGTTTCAGAAATTGCTATTATCGTGAAGAACTACAAGTCAGTCACCGATCTTCAATCCAGGAGTCCGGTCTAGGCTCACCCCTCCTCTTTTCGACACATCGAGTTCAGGAGTAGCGCTTGACAGGGTGGGCTCGCGGTACGTAGGCTTGAAGATGATGAGGAGACTGTTTAAATTTGACTAAGTCCAAACGAGTCTATAGGTACATGCAAATATATTAGGTGTTTGGTGCCTTAATCTATCGCAAGCAATCCTAAAACTAAGGGCTCAATCACACAAAATAAAGAAAACAAAACCGAGAAAACAAAGGGAAAAAGATATGATGAAAACCGTAAAAGCTGCGGTGGGCCCCCAAGTGTACAAACACTTGGAAATTGGGCCTGAAAGTCCAAGAGTCCGAGTACCTGTATTATTATACAATAGAGTCTCTCTCTCACAAAAATTACACAAATAAATAATGCACAAAAAATGCTAAAAAATGTGCTTGTCTTCTCAAATCCTCCAAGCCTCTTTTGATGCTAGGTCGGCAAGCTGACGCAGGCTTCACGTGGGTGCGTAGGCGCCTAGGATAAAGCACCTCCCTCGATCCGCGGTTCCTCGCACAAAATCAACAAGAGAGGGTGATTAGACAAGTAAAACAATTATATCAATTAAATGAGCAAATGAATAAGGCAAGAATAGACAAATAATCACAAACACAAGCAAAAACCCGAACTACGTGTTGTTGCTCCCCGACAACGGCGCCATTTGTTGAACACGATTTTTCACAGGTCTAGAGTAATCCACACAAGGCGGGATCACAATGTCGCTGAGGCAACCCGCGAGAAATCGTAATTCAAACAACAATTAACCCACGACAATCAAATAAAGCAGTGAAAGTGTGTGGAGTTAAAATTTATTATAACTCTACAACAAGATGTGTATAGGTGCAAGTATTGTAGAGGTCGAACACAGGGAGCAGAAAGGATAGATCGGGGCAAAATTGCTCAAAAGTGCGTGAATGTGATCAAATATCTACTATGCTGTTTTTTGTGGGTTTTAAATTTTATATTTTCTATTTATTTTTTAATTTTATATTTTTGTATTTTGATTTTAATTTTCTGATTTTATATTTGCTTTTTATACTTTATATTTTTTGTTTCTTTTTGAAGATTGGACTATATACAATATAAGAAAACAAGGGATAGGGTATTTATAAAAATGAGTAAAAATGCTCAAAAATCAGAAAATAAATTGTTTTTGGTCTTTTTATATTTTTCTACCTTTTTGGTGATTTTTTATAGTAATTTTCAAAATATTTTTGGTATTTTAAAAGGCAAAATACAAGAAAACAATGAAATAACTGCTGACCGAAATTAAAATGGGAATGAAAAAATAGCAAACAGTATCAGAAATTTTCCAAATTAATTTTATATTAAAGATAACAAAACAAAGAAAATTCAGGAAAAGAAAACACAATTTTTGGATTTTTTATGCATTTTATAAATTTTTATGAAGGTTTTTAGAGTTTTTATATTTTTAGGTGTTTTCTTTTATATTTTTTAGTAATTTTTGGTCTGAAATTAAAACACACAAAAATATGCAAAATATATTTTTTTGGGAATTTTTTGAGGTGTTTTTAGAATTTTTATGTATTTTCTAATGCAAACAGTGCTGAAAAATGCATGTTTTTGATTTTTAATAAATATGAAAATGTAATAAAAATGCAATGCAAAAATATGATGTAATACTACGATGCGACATGAACTTAAATTGATTTTTGGAGAATTTTTGGGATTTTATGGATGCATGCAAAAATTAGAGACAACAACAAGAAAATACATGAAGGACAGGGGCTATTTTGTAATATTCAAAAAGTATGGGGACCTTAGCGCAATTTTCACAGAAATATTATAACTGCAATAAAAACTTCATGCACTAAACTGGAATAACAAGAGTAGCGAGGGCACGCATGCAAAAACGCCAAAGATCACGTGGTATACACGCGACTTGGCGGGGACTCACTCGCAATTACTAGAAAGTTTGAGGTCCTACTTAAAATTATTACAAAACATATATGCCCGCAAATGAAAGTTTAAGTCCTATGAAATAAATACAAAAACATGCGAGGGTATATAGCAAAATTACCCACGCCAGGGGCGCATCCAACGGCAGATAAGGCTCCACTAATGCCACGTGTCGCGCGTAGGTCGCGCGATACCCCTTCGCAACCGGCGGTTGAGATTAGAAGATGGCTGACTGATCCGACGGCTGCTGGACTTAATCCATCGGACGGTGGCTGGATCTCGTGAAGAACAAGAGAGGATCTGACGGCGTTGAGGCGTGGAGGAAGAACGGTCGACGAACTCGGCCGGGATGAACTCTGAGATCCAAAATCTCCACGCTCGACGCTTCTTATGCCCCGCTGATGGTTCAACAAACTTCCTGGAAGCTTCCTCCGACGAGCGGAGGCCTCAAAATGGTGTGTAGTCCGTCGGGGCGCCGCTGTGAGGTTGGTGAAGGAGGATGGCTCCAGGCTGCACGGGCGTCAACAAAAACGACCCCCCAGGTGGGGTCTTTGGAACCTAGAATCTGTAAGAAAAGCACGAAGACGACAATATATGATCCCAAGGTTGTGAAGTGCGGGATAAGAGGAAAATGGTGGTGGCCGGAGCTCCAGAGCTCCGGCGAAGGTTCTTGATGTGAATCTAAGCTAACTCATCGGGGCAAGCATGCGTTGAAAGAATATAGATTTGAAGCTGAGACCTATAGATAACTAAAGAGCAAAGAAAATCGAAGGAGAAGCACCTCGACTGGCAAGAAAAACCAGGAGATATGGACCTCACGGCCAAAGGCTGGAGATGGGGGTGGAGACCTCCTCGGTCCTCGCCTGAGCGCTCCTAGCCCAGCTGGAGGCGTCCCTGTCACCGACGTCGATCCGGAGTGGAAGAAAGGGCTCAAACAGGGACCAAAAGGGGGTTCAAAGTCCAATGGAAGGTTTGGGGGTGTTTTTGAAACAATGGCCGAGTGGCGAACTTCGAGGCAGGATCACGGGCGAACATTGACGATCTTGGAATATCCAAGCCCCCGGCGAGAATCCTGGATGTGTCAGGACAAAAATCCAAGAAGGCGTCGTTACCAATGGAGGCTAGGAATGAGCTCCAAAATAGGGAGAAAGAGGAGGAAAAACGCAGATCCAGAGGTCACAGACCTAGGGTCATGGAGTTGACCCCTGGTCAACGGATGGCGTGGCCTGATTGGGCCACATCATCCGCAAAAAGACAAATGATTATTAAAAATCTTGTAAATTGAATTAAAATTATCAAATGAATTAAATAATTTAAGGTTAGAAAATAAAAAATGTTTATTATTTAATAAATTATTTTATTGTGATTTTTATTTATTTTTATGAGGTGTGTAATTACAAGTTACCATTTATACCCCTTATAGGTATCTATATCTATATATTTAAGTATTTTATTTTTATTTTATGTATTTAATTTATTTATTTTTGTTTATTATTTTATAAATTTATAGAATACTTTTATACACTTAAATATATTTTTATTTTATTTTTTGGTGTATTTTATATGCTTAATAAATAGAAGTGTTAATAATGTTGGTTTGTATACAGGTATTATACCTATGTATATTATATACAAGTATTTTTATTTTGTATTTATTTTGAGTTTTTATTCTGATTTTAATACACAAATTTATTATAAATAATATTTACAAAATTATAAAAATATAAAAATACAAAATAATGAATAAAATAATAAATAGAATATTATAATCTGTACAAGTATACTACAAGGGTCCAAAATTCAACTTTCAAACCGTGACTCGAAAAATACGAATCCAACTCCATTAAATAGATTATTTTATTTTATGTACAATTAAAGGTGAGTTTGTTGCATTTGGAGTTTTCATTTGTGAGATACGGGTCTGGGAAGTTGGGATTCTGGATTTTTATTCATATCATAACTTCTTATCTGTACATTATTTTTGAGTGAAATCAATTTTGTATTTTTCTTTATTAAATTATCTACAACTTACATGTACAAAGTTTCTTTATTTGATGTATAGAAAGTGGAACCAAAAATAGGTCCCAAAATGAATAAAGAATGGGTTAAGAACAAAGGTATTTTTATTGTATTTTGGCCCTTATCTCCCCCTATTTTATTCCTTGTCGATCTATTCATCGAGATGCCTAGGTCTCAGGGTTTCGGGTTATAAAATATTTACAATATTTATTCTTTTTCTTTTCTTTCCTTTATTCTAAAATTTTGGCTTTAAAAACCGCATTCTATACAATATTTACATGCACATGCATGGATGATAAAATACCAAAATTAAGCCTATTTATACGCATTTACTAGGGTTTTTAAGGCCAAAATGATAGAATAAAGATGATGAAACGTAGATTCATCACCAGTACACCGCAGATACATTGTTAGAACTCCAGATCCATCGCCCGAAAGCAAATTTCAAAAGTAAGTAAAATTTCTAGGTAAAAGGAATTCTTTATCATTTTTAAAAAAATTATATCTCTGCTATATGGTATGAACAGAAGGAACACTCCTTCCAGATAGCAAAACAAAAGACATTGACATTGAAAAGGTTCCTCTGAGCTTTGAAGATGATTTTGGAAGTATAAATATTAATTTTTATTAAGTATAAAATGCAATTTTTTAATTTGAATATACTCATGACTTATTGCAACCAATAAAATGATTTTTTGTGTCTCTAACTCTAGGCAAAGGCTATGTACAATACAGATGTTACATTGAACACTTTGTTCATTTAATTGATAACCATAGACCCACGCCCAAACAACAAGCACGTTTGACTAAGACTGCTTTTGGGAAGCTAATTAACATAGGACATGTTGAAATCCAACGAAGAAACCTTCCATGGTTGGTTGAACAGTACCAAGGAGGAGGAATTTCAGGTTTGGAAATAAGGTGGTGAGTTTCAGCGACGAAGAGGTTGGAGCAATATTGGGACTACCTAGCTCTGGTTTCTCAATCACAGTGAGAGGTAGACACCTTCAATGGAAATCATTTATATCGCACAAACTGTTTGAAGAAGGAATGGTATTCAATAGGAAAAAGTTGAACAGCATTCTTGATGAGTATTACAATAGAGATGATGACAACTCGGTCTCTATTTATGTAACATGCTTGATACTCTTGATGTTTGCCACATTCCTTTTCCCAGACAGTTCTTATTCTTTTCCGAAATATTTGTTACACTACGCAGAATCACTCGAAGATACACGATTCTTTAACTGGTCTGGAGCTGTAGCAAGAATGATACTGTTCAACATGGATGACGTAGTAAGCAGAGTTCAAAAGAGAAGAGCCGGTTCATCAAGGGTAACACTGAGTTACCTTAAAGGATGTGTTGCATGCTTATACGTGAGTTCTTCGATATTACTTTTTTATTATATGATGAATACTAAGAATTACTAATAAAACACTTGAGATAGGTATGGATGATGGAGTACTGTTGCAAATAGCTTGTGGTGAGCAGGGATCTAAGGCCACGAATCAGGAAGTGGGCTGGTCCAATCAAAGGGGTTTCCAGATCATTAGTATCAATCAGTTCTGAACAAGAAAGCATTTTAATATGATATATGATATACTGTGTGTCTCATTATTTCAAAAGTTTAATTAGTAAATGATCTTCTTCTTATAGATATTGCCTGCCTTGCATCTACAAAAAAATGAAATAGTAAAGATAGGAGCAGACGAGTATGTTTTTCCGTTTGAGAAGTTTACCATGAGTGATTTTACAGTGAGAAGACCAGACATTATGATAATAAATCCAATCCCAGTATCACCAATTGTTTTAACAAAGAAGGGAAAGCAAAAGATGGAAGAGTTGTGTGACAAAAAAACAGTTACTTGTATTTCACCTCCAGACCTCCTACTAAAAAAGAAACAAAAAATGTATGTGTGAAGCATTTTCCTGTGAGATAGAGGAGCTGAAGGGGAAAATTAAAGAAATGAGTGAAATGTATGCAAAAAAGGATGCAAAATACATTAGAATAAATTCTGAAATGAAGAACGAGAATGATAAATTGAGATATGAGATTCTTGAGCTGCATAAAAAACTCAAAATGGGTCATGATCATGATATGATTAATGTTGAACAACTTGCTTTCCAATCAGACATGTTTGCACCGACATGCAATGTAGCTGATGAGAAAGAAGGAGATTTAGAGCATAGTGACTCAGGTATTGGTGAAAAACTTGAGAATTTAATTTCAGAAATCTGTAATGAAGTTTCACTGCAGCAATCCAAAGATACGAGAAATACAGTTTCAGCTAAGAACATAGGCATACCTTCGTTTGATCTGCAAATTGGTGACATTGCACATTCAGATAATGTGCAAACAGAGACAACAACAAAGAAAAGAAAAAGGGAAAAAGTCACAGTTCAACAAAGCTCAATAATTAAAAGGTTGAAACAGAGAAGAGAAGCGAAAAAATCTTTACAAGAAATAATGAAACAAGGGAAAGAAGATCATGAAACACAAGAGGATGACACAACAAGTGAGGTAAGCCATAGAATATAAAAAAATTTAATAGGTATACATTGATTGCAGATGTCGTACAATACAGACTTTTAATACTACACACAAAACTTTATTTGTTCTTAATGATTATGATAGTAATTGTTTCTAACATTGTTTGTAATTGATTGAAAAAGAATCAGTATCTATGCGATCTCGTAACCGATTTCATTGGTTACGAGAAAGTATCTGAACAAGCGAAGAAAATAATTCAAGAATTTCTTTGTGATCCTGCAGACTAGTAAGTATTTTAAACAAACTTCAAAAATTAAATTTAAATATCTTTAATATTTTAAACAAATTTCAAAAATTAAATTTAAATGTCTTTAACTTTAGATATATAATATTAATGAAAGATTATTCGTCAGATTGAATGGCACCTACTTTAGTCGGGGGAATCGTAGCTGTAAAGGGAGAGAAATTCATAACTTTTTGTACGAAAGAATGATCGAGGATTCGGTATGTATTTATTTATTGATTACTTTTTTCAATTCCTTTATGATTAAATTATTTTTTATATTACGAATAATCGACATGTTTATGGACGTGCTACAACATAATATACTGCACAAATAATGATCATATCCCTTTTCTATTCACACCAATATTCCAAATGGTGAGGTTCTATATTCTGAAATAATTTTTTTAAAACCATCTTTACTTAACATAATATAATATTCTTGATTATATTTTTCAGCAATATCTTGTGAATCTTGTGGTTAATGCGACGGAAAACGAATTTGATAAGCTTGAGGAGCTATATAAAGATGGAATACACATACCAGAGTTGGAGAAAATTTTCACTGTTATTCACACCAGAAACCATTGGCACCTTCTTGTGACTGATTTTACATCAAAAATGTTCATTTCCTACAATTCAATGAAAGGAACAAAATTCCATAAAAAGGATGTATTGAAATGGGTATGACATAAAATACATTTACTTTTTAATAAATGCTTTAATTCATATTAATATTATTCTTTTTGAATTACATCTTAGCATGGATGGATTTCGGAGTACTTCATGGACAGCATTCCAGATGAATGCCCTGCAGGTTGGGAAATAATATACGTCCAAGATTGCCCCCAGCAACCTTCACAAAGTCTGGACTGTGGTGTCTACGTAATGAAAATGATGGAGTACCTTTGCGAAGGGAGGTCATTGGATTTCACCTTCGACGACATTGACAGATTCAGAGCTGAAATAGCTTCCACATTGTTAACGTGCGGTCACATAGAGAACTCAACGACTCAGTGATATAGATGGCGGTCATAATATAAACGCTATGTATTGTGGCAATGTCTTTAATATTGTTAACTTTCTAGATTTTTTGTTTAAACCTTGTTTAGAACGAAACACTTATTTTGGATATCATTATTATCCTATGTTATATTCATCTGCATTGACTATCTGGTTACATGTTGTACCAAGTAAATACATGTTTGACAGGAAGACACAGTATGTATTCTGATGGTCGATAACGAACGTGGTTTTCTGATTACAAGTGTGTTTTCTAATGGTCGAAAATCTTCTTATACGTTTATGATGAACAATCCAATGATTACTGTATGTTTGTTATTACGCTTCCTGAGTTAATTCAGAACTGAAATAGCTTCAATTGTTAACGTGCGGTCACATAGAGAACTCAGTGACACAGTGATAGAGATAGAAGACGTAGTATAAACAAATCTTAAAGTTTTTTCATTTTAATTTAGAACTATGTATTGTTGCAATGTCTTAAATTGTGTTATGTTTCCATAGTTTTTGTTTAAACCTTCTTTAGAACAAAACACTTCTTTTAAATATCATGATTATCCTATGTTTGCATTGACTATCTGTTACATGTTGTAGTCAATATATACATGTTTGACAGGTAGACAGAATATATATTCTAATGCTCGATAATTAAATGGTTTTCTGGCTACAAGAGTGTTTTCCAATGATCGAAAATCTTCTTCTACGTTAAAGTTTAACATCCCGATGATTATTATATGTTTGTTATTACTCTTGCTGATTTAGACTTGTAGTTGCAGATAGAATCATAATTTTTGATGAAAGTTATGATAGGGAGTGTAAAATATTGATTACAATTGTATTTCTATACAAAAGAATATAAAATAATGTAAGTATCTGTAATATAATACATACACAAATAAATTGTACATCACCACTTTAATATAAAAAGTACCGATAAGGACTTGTACAATGATTAGTATACAATACGAAATAATATTACCTTAGATCTTATACGATAATGACTTATATTAGCAAATATATGGTAAATTCCTATAAATAAAAATTCATTAATAGAGTCTTAGTGGTTTCGACTCTCTAATGGTGGTTTTTACTGGGGCCGTCGATTGTAATCTGACGGGAGTAATTTGTTGTCGTACAGTGGTTGAAATGAGGCTCCACCTTCAAGTTTTTCCTATATATATATATATATATATATATATATATATAGGGTAAAATGGGGCTGCCCCCAGGGCGTAGCTAACTTAGATACCCCTGCCCCCATTTTCTCCATGTTTTTAATTTTTTTGAAAATTTCTTCCATGAATATTCATCACTATATCCCTATATTGTGTCAATAAAATTTCGTGTGAAACAGAGACTCCTACAGCCTCCATCCAGACAGTCATTTTTTTAACGATAACATGATTTTTTTAAATCGACCCCGTTTGGATGGAGGTCGTAGGAGTCTCTGTTCGAATGAAATTTGAATGGCATAATATAGGGATTTAATAATGAATTTACACGGCTTTAGATTTCAAAAAAATAAAAAAAATTGTGAAAAGGGGGCGGGGGGAGCTAAGTTAGCTCCCCCTAGGGGCATACACATTTCACCCATATATATATATATATATATATATATATAGAGGTAAATGGGGCTGCCCCCAGGGAGTAGCCAACTTGGCTACTCCCACCCCTATTTTTCCCTCATTTTTTTTATTTTTTTGGAAAATAAAAATTTGTATGTTCATCATTATATCCCTCTCACATTCTATTAAAATTTCGTCAGAAACAGAGACTCCTACGGCCTCCATCCAAACATGGTCGATTTAAAAAATCTTGCGACCGTTAAAAAATGACGTCTGGATGGAGGGCTTAGGAGTCTCTGTTTCTGATGAAATTTTAATAGAATGTGAGAGGGATATAATGATGAACATACAAATTTTCATTTTTCAAAAAAAATGAGGGAAAAATAGGGGTGGGAGTAGCCAAGTTGGCTACTCCCTGGAGGCAGCCCCATTTTACCCATATATATATATATAGGAAAAAATGGGGCTGCCCCCGCCCCATTTTTCGGCGTTTTTTTTATTTTTTTTTGAAAAATAAAACCATGTATATTCATCCATATATCCCTCCTACATGCCATTCGAATTTCGTCAGAAACAGAGACTCCTACGGCCTCCATCTCGATGGTATCTATTTTAAAAAATCTTGTTACCGTTAAAAAATTACTGTCCGGATGGAGGCCGTAGGAGTCTCTGTTTCTGACGAAATTCGAATGGTATATAGGAGGGATATAGGGATGAATGTAAATGGTGTTATTTTTCAAAAAAAATAAAAAATTTTGCCCAAATAAGGCGGGGGCAGCCATGTTGGCTGCCCCTAGGGGGCAGCCACATATGACCCATATATATATATATATATATATATATATATATATATATATATATATATATATATATGGGAAAAATGTGTATGCCCCCTAGGGGGAGCTAACTTAGCTCCCCCGCCCTTTTTTGACATAAGTTTTTTTTATTTTTTTGAAATCTAAAACCGTGTAAATTCATTATTAAATCCCTATATTATGGTATTAAAATTTCGCGCGAAACAGAGACTCCTACGACCTTCATCCAAACGGGGTCGATTTAAAAAATCCTGTTACCGTTAAAAAATGACTGTCTGGATGGAGGCCGTAGGAGTCTCTGTTTCGCACGAAATTTTAATACCATAATATAGGGATATAGTGATGAATATTCATGGAAGAAATTTTCAAAAAAAAAAATAAAAAAATGGTGAAAAATGGGCGGGGGGAGCCAAGTTAGCTCCCCCTAGGGGGCAGCCCCATTTATCCCTATATATATATATATATATATATATATATGGGGGTTATATGTGGTTGTTGGCTGCCCTCACCTTATTTTCGTAATTTTTTTATTTTTTTGAAAAATATCAAAATGTATATTCATCCATATATCCCTCCTATATACCATTCGAATTTCGTCATAAACAGAGACTGCTACGACCTCCATCCAAACAATCGTTTTTTAACGGTAACCGGATTTTTTTAAATCGACATCATCTCGATGGAGGCCGTATGAGTCTCTATTTCTGACGAAATTTGAATGACATATATGAGGGATATAGGGATGAATATACATAATGATATTTTTCAAAAAAAAAGAATTGACGAAAAATGGGGTGGGGACCCAAGGGGCAGCCCCATTTTTTCCTATATATATATAGAGAGAGAGAGCACGGAGAGTATGAACCAAGGTGCATGTAATTTTACGTGCAGCGGGGCTTATATCTTGCACATTTTTTTACTTTTTCGAAAATATCACCATGTATATTCATCTATATATCCTCCAATATGCCATTCGAATTTCATCAGAAACAGAAACTCATATGCCCTCCATCTAGAACATGCAATTTTAACGGTCTCAAAGTTCTTATAATCGACCCGTTCTAGATGGAGGGCATAGGGGTCTGTTTCTGATGAAATTCGAATGGCATATTGGAGGGATATATAGAGGAATATACATGGTGATATTTTCAAAAAAAGTAAAAAACACTACAATAAAGTAGACCTATGGTGACAATTATTTTATAAACAAGACAACGAATAAGCTGTTGTTATGTTATCTCTTGACGAATGGATTATTTGTCAGCACCAATGTTTTAAAAACCGAACCGGACATCGAACCGGGCAAGTATTGGTTTTTGGTTTTTATGGTCGGACCAATGGGACCGACCGGTCGAACCGGTGATGACATCAGCAGTTCATAAAAACCGAAAAAGACCGAACCGTTCTACTATTGGTTTGGTTCATATGGTTTAACCGGGTCGAACCGAGTTAGACCGGTAGTATCATACTAATAAATATGAAAAATGCTACATCATATCTTTAGAGGATCTATATACTCGTGTCCTTCCAAGTTTTTCCAATAACACTTATACTCTCTTTTTTACAATTGTGCGCCCCCTATATTTTTAGAAAACGGATAGTAGTGAGATTTTATTAGCACATGTGTGCTCCTATATTATACCAACGTAAGGATAATATTGTGGATTTTTTAAGAATATAGGAGCACAAAAGACATTGCTAAATGTTAGGGTATAAATTTATTAGAAAAACTCAAAAAAGGCACTATTTTGTAAAGTTCATATGTGTGTGATGTATAAAATTAATAATTTAAAACTATTTAAACTTTAATTAATAACAAGTGTTTTTAATGTATTACTTCTCGTAGTATTAGTATGACAACGTATTCTTCCTTTGTTGTTGTTCGAAGTAGACAAACTCATGTAATGTGTGAGAAGAGAGGCAATGCCTATATGACAAGAAGGAAGAGGTGATAATGGATCATTGACACATGTGGAAGGAGAAGAGATAAATGAGTACTATATTCTGGGTTAGAATGTGAGGAGATGAATAGTTTTTAAAAGTTCACATTTTATCAATTATCAAATTTTTTTTTGTCAAAATGGATGGTTGAACCGGTGGTTTGGTTCAATTGGTTCAACCGGGTTTAAGCGGTCCAACCGGGTTTTGACTGATTTTTATTTTCTGAATAAAAACCGGGTGGTTGAACCGTTTTACTTCCGGTTCTTGGTTTAACCGGTTCAACCGGTCGGTTCGGTTCGGTTTTTAAAACCTTGGTCAGCACAACCGTTGTTAAATAAGCCGTTGCTAATTTTATAGCAACAAATAACAATCGTTGAGAAATAAATATTTGCAACAAAATAGAAATGTCACTAAATTGTGGATAGAACGAATAAGAATTGTTTAGAAATTAGAAATTGCAACAGAAAAAATCGTTAAGAAATTGTCAACTGCAACGAATAAGAATTGTGATGGAATTAATAATTACAATGAATAAGAATCGTCAAGAAATTGACAATTACAACGAATCGGATTTGTTGAGAAATTTACAACTATAATAAATATAAAATCTATCAGAAAAGACTTAATTTATTAGAAAAACTATCATGAAATTATACCAATGGTTCATTAAATAATATGAAACAAATGTAATGATATAAGCTATTTTGACAACGCATATTTGTATTTGTATACTCAGTAGAGTAATGTGCATACTTTTAAAATAAATCATCAAGAAATAAAACCACAACATATAGAAAGCTCCATCTAAATGCAGTTATTACGACACTGTTGGACTTGTGATGACTTTGCAACAATGCATCGCAAGCCTCGCCTTGCCCTGAAATCCCTCATGCCTTGTGCTCGCCCTGAAATCCCTCATGCCTTATGCCATGCTTTTAGCAATTCATGCCTCACATGATTCTAGGTACCCCATCATTTGTACGCACGCACGCGCACACACAAGAAAGAAAGTGCCACAAGAGAATCCCAGAGCAACATAAACATGAAAATTGTGACAACATAAAAAGGACATTTATTACAATAAGCATTAAATAAAATTTCATTATTCCCGACGAAACTAAAAAGGAAAATGCACCAAAAACAGTTATAAGCTATTAACTACTACTCCAACGTAAACATGAAAATTGTGGAAACATAAAAAGGACATTTATTATAATAAATCAAATTTGACAATGTGGTAACGCTCACATTGCATGCATTCATCATCTATAAGATGGTAAACGGAAGACGAAAAACAAATAGAGCATTCATTTGAACCTATATTCGTTTGAACAAGAATTCATCAAATCCATCGCATTTTCATCATTTGGGTTTTTCAAATTCATCAACAACAAGAAAACCTACTATAGTTGTTGCCCCCTGAAAGTACTACTCCCAAGTTTTGGCATCTGAAATATGGATGAATTGAAAAGAATCAATTCTTAATACTCCTTGCCAAAAAGTACAACCATAAAAGAAAAATGAGGTTTTACTATTCCTCAAATTTCATGTAGATTACTTGACGGCATATTAACATGACTTTCCATAAGATGGATATCAAAAGTGTCCCTATAATCATATAAACATGCAAATATGACAAAACCAATAAGATGACAATTGACCTCTGGCATATGCAAAAGATATGATACCAAATTTGTGATAGAGAATTATAAAACTAACACAAATCTTAAGAAAAGAAACTTTGTGACTATGATGCAATCCATATACAGTCTATATTCCATCCAGAAACATATGACCCACAAACTTGGTTCCTAATTAGAAGCAAAACAAATCCAATCATCTCTGTACATCAGTGAAAAATAAGATCTTTACATTTCAGCAAAAGGGGCTCAACTTCGACAACACATCTTTAAAAACTTTGACACTGAGTTGTTTTGACCCAAGAGAAAATCATGATTTTTTTCCTTCCTTAATTATTATCTGAGTCAACCATCTTCATCTATGTAGGGAGATGTGATCAAAAGGACAACAACAATTGGACACCTCTTATGTTAACATATATACAAGTTGTCAGCAGTGTATACACAAATTTTCAACATATATTAGGGCTTGGAAGTGCACCAGTCATGAATTTAGCATGTCTGACCTCTCACGCATTCCACTAGATATGCGATCACAATAATTAACTATCTTGACAGTATTAGCTTATGGTTCTATGAAAGGAAGTAAAGTATCATCTATTGTAGTTCAAGAAGCTCTCATATCTCTTTCGCCATGTCAAGATGCTCATGGATTTCTACACGGGTATAAGGAACAAAGATACAACAAGTCCATTAGGCACATACTAAGTTGAACATTCAATATGCTAGATGGGCAAAAATAGCCAGAATTTTGAAAAGATTGTAATAATTAGAAAAGTAATACATATGCCATCATCCTTGCTCTTGAATTGTGTTTTGAATATTAGAGGGATGGATCAACACAATGTTTGAACTGAAAATTTACAGAAAACTTTGCAGAACACATAATTCGTACTACTTGAAGATATCTAAGAGTGCCCAGAGAAATCTCAATCTAACCTAAGAAAGAATAATATCCAACTAAATAGGAACATGTGATAAATCTCCAGATATATTTGACCAAACAGGAAACAGAAGCTAAGGAGGACATGACGATAGACTGTCACTTCCTAAAATTCCCATGAAGAAGGCATTCCTTCTATTGCACCATGCGAGGCATTCAGTTAGAACGCACGTACGCACGTGCACACATGCAAACACATACACACATAGAGAGATGTATCTACTAGTACTTAACAATGAAGCTTAGGGCAATGGATTTCTTATAATAAATCCAATTTATACTAACCAAAAATGGCCACAGATTTATCTAACAAAATATATTATTGCTAAGGCTATGTTCACTCGCACAAACGAAAAAGATGAAGTTGATTTTCGAAAAGATTAAATTATGTTAAAAAACTACATCCTAATTCAGGTTGAAAAGTTTGAAAAATAAATATATAACTCAAAAACTTAAAAAATGATATGTACATAATTAACCATATATATGTACACCTTCATGTCTATTATTCTAGGACCAAATATTGCTATGTCCTGAACAATCAGAATGCATTCACTAACTTTTCACCTTGAGTTTCATATATGCAACATTCCACAAACTATATTTGACCAACCCGAGGTCAAAGACGTAACAATGAACTTTATTTGTAATTGAATAAACTTTATTTTTCCATAAATATAGTTATATGTTGACGTTTTATTAATTATAAAGAAAAACCAATGAATACATAATCATTAGATGAACGGCCAGCCACGAAAAAAACTAATTTTGCAAAATAAATCCTTGTTATGAATATAACATCAAAAGAGATGACAATAAATCTTCAAACTATTCATTGTCATAGACTAAATTTGTTACAATGAATCTTTGATGACAATAATACTCAAACTATTCATTGTCATAGATTGAATTTGTTATAGTGAATCAATGTATAGAAGGTTCCTTGTGTGGTTTGTTGTCTAGTCTTGAATGCTTACATGTAGAAATCCTAAATTTTGATAGGGAGCAACGGAAGGACACTAGAGAAGAGATTAATTGTGTTGTTGTCTAGGCTTGAATGCTTATATGGAGTAAAGGTAGGAACACTAAATAAGAGATTAGCTCATCCAATACACGACTATTTATTTTATTGTTAATGAGAATTTAACACTCTGAAATATAAGAAACAGACATTCTCATTATTTCATCGTCTCTCTCTTTTCCAATACTTACTTCATATTTGGGTTAGTGTGTAACGTAGTCAAACAGAATCTGGAGATATCAATGTCTGCAAAAAGAATAGTCCAGGATTATAGAACATTGTAAATGTGCGCATGGTAATCTACATCAAGAGTAATAACATAGAGGTCAACCACTACAAGAGAACGAAAATGGTTTTACATCATATTGAAAGTTTAGAATCTTCACAACAGGCAAAATGATGCTATTTATCATAGTAGTGTACTTGGAAGAAAACAGAACAAGCATTTGTGAGGGTATTCAACATTATTTCTATAATAAAAAAGTATCCAAAAGAAAAATTGATCATAATAGAAAGTGTATTTTTTACCCACTATCTCCGTGTTCAACCCTCCAATAATGACCCTCGCATTTGATAGAAGGCACATCTCATGCATGCTTCATCCATTGATCACTTCCCTCAATTTGCATGTTTCCCATCCGCTCATCTCAAGCCATTTTGCTCCAACCAATCACATTCCTTGCAATTCATCAACAAAAATCAAAATCCAAGTGAATCTATTAGACATACATGAGAAGTTAAAATGTTCAATTACAAGTTAGAATAAAAGTTGAGGTACAAGTATAACAACTTCAAAGAAAGAGAATTATTGTATCTAAATTTCAACGTATGTAAGACATTAGTATCGAAGATCCCAGATCCACCAATAGCAAAAGTCCCATGCCTAAAGGGAGTAGATTTTGACTAAATCTCCTGAAATTGTACAGCACATGAGACTTGAATCCCAAAGAGGAAGCTTCCAGAGAAATACTTAGATGAATTAAATAATAAATAATTAATAAATGCAAGTTATACCACTTATCTCAGGCTAGTGATGCCCTTTTACCATGTAATTAATAATGTTTACAAGGACCTTGATGCTCTTATGAATGGAATGTTGTTCAAAAGAATAGAGAATAAAAAGGATGAAGTTTTGATTCAGAATTTGCCTCAAAATAAATCATGTAGTCCCTAATATTCTCAGAATAGAAGTTAGAACAAAGAAATGCATCGTCTTTTTCTCATGTTTGTTTGTGATTGCATGAAGTTTGAAAACTATATTTAACAATAAAATTGTAATACCCAAAATCGATCGTAAGTGAAAAAAGGACAACAGAATCTCTTTTTCTCGGTTCATATAATAATCACTGGATAATTAAGTCACTGGACAAATAGTCCATTTATCCATTTTGTCAGATTTTTCCATCCACAGCAGTTGACTTGCAGTAAAGACCAGCGATGGATCAAAAGTTGAACTACATTAATAACATACAACAGATGCATGGGCATGACATCATAGATAAACCAAAAACACATCATATTTTAACAAAGTGTTCATGTCTATCCACCGGTCATCATCATCGTCGTTTAGAAGTACGAAGCCCGAGAAATCACACAGCAAGTAAAACTGTAAAATAAAAAAGAAAATAACATAGACTAACATCAATACTTCAAATATGTCAAATATCTGCATCGCAGAGACGAATCTTCGTATTTCAGTGGAAAAGTGCCTATAATTTGATGAATTTATAAGAGTAAAAACCTATTATTAGCTATCTTAATTATGTGTTGATTATGCAATGTTAGGCTTCAACGGCCAGAGTGAAAATATGGGGGAAAGTTAACCATGCGAATTACCTGTTGGATCACTCTAGAACATGGTGTTCATCATCAGAATGTCGATCATCCCAACTGACTTCGCTTCGGTGCTCGATGCCCCCAACTGGCCTAATGTTATGAAAAACACCCTGTTCTGCATGGCATCCCACCTCCATCCTCTAATCTCACCCAGCCTACTCAGCATCTGGCGTATCCACTCTCTTTTTTACCTCCTTAACGTTCATAGCGTCGGCACCCTATACCAGCATATCGTACACATATCTACATGAGAACGCATTGACTGCTTAGGAAGAGGATCGTAGTAGTCACATGTTCTCTTGGTTGTTGATGGCAAGGCATGCGCATCTGCCTATCACATACATCTCCCACCCGGGTGTGGCCACGATCCATCCACAACCCATAGATGTCGTGGCTTGCGCTTCTGCCGATCGCCTTTACCCTTGACCTCTGGTTCCATCTTACACTCCGCCTTCACCTCGACCACTGGCTCGATCTCGACCTCCGCATCGCCCTCCGCCTCCACTTCAGCCTCCGCCACCATGTCCATGTGCTCGAGAGGTGTTGACTCAAGTTGCTAGGGTTTTTTCGGGAAATGAGAGGAATAGCGAGTGGCGGCAAGAGATCAACTTTTATATTTTTTTGAGTATGTTTTGTGTGCTCGGAGTAGGGATGAGCATGGGCTGGGCTGGGCCGGGCTTTGAAGGGCCCAGGCCCAAAGCCCATTTAAAAAATTCGGGCCTTGGGCCGGGATTAGGCCCGTAAAAATTTTTTTGTTCGGCCCAAGCCCAGGCCCGGCCCAATTCCGTTGGATCGGGCTTGGACCGGACCGGCCCATCTCCCAGATTAGATATTATTAACTTTGACTCTTTTGTTTCAAGTTAATCTCAACTCAAGTTACACAAGCCAAATTTGATTAAAACATGTACCATAATACTTGTGAAATAACTAAAATTCAATTCTACCAAATCTAAATTTACACATGTGTACTCAATGCTAGATACCATGAATGTCCTATAGAAATTGAAAGAGTAAACCAAACTTACCCAGTTAACAATAACAGGTGCACCAGATCCTACATGTTAAAAAATGAGCATAAGACCCATATTGGATAAATGTAAAATAATAGAAAATATTCTGATTGAAAAAATAAATACTAACAAATTAAAGAATAACCAAAGAATCTAAACCAAATACTAATTAAGAAAATTAATTCTTAATTGAAATACATTGATCATCAACTCATGTCACACACTGACTTTCTTGATTTATAAACATTGTATGAAGACATGATACAAGAAGAGAGTGCACATGAAATAGGTGAGAGTTTTCATGCATGTAGGACGTGAGAAAGGATTTGGGCCCTCTTCGGGCCGGGCCCTTGGGCCGGCTCGGGCTGGGCCGAACCAAGCTCGAGCCAGGCCCAAAAAAAATATGGGCCTAAATATTGGGCCCAAGCCCGGCCCGATATTCCTTTGGGCCTGGGCTGGGCCGGGCTTTTTTGAGTTGGGCCAGACCGGCCTTGCCCAATGCTCATCCCTAGCTCGGAGGTGCCGATTTTTTTATGTTAGTTAATTAATTTTTTTTTGCTTAGTAAGCTTTCGTATATAGTTTATGGGCACTAGAGTTTTGCAATATTCTCAGTAATTTCAGGTAAGTTATGTAATTTTTCCTTCAAAAGGACTTTGCTCACAAAATTGTCGTTAGAATCCCTTTTCCTTGTAGTGCCATCCATGATCGCCCTCCCTCTGCCCTTTGCTCTCCTCGCTGTCACAGACCCGTGCGTTCGTTCTCGGTGGGAAGAGTTTGCAACGAGAGGAGAAACAAGCCACATCTCGTTCATGTCGTATGATTTGTTCGCAACATCTTACACCCCACTTCCTTGTAGTGGCATATGTTAATAATAAAAATACTGCATATGCGGATATTGTATAGCAACAATTTTAAAATCAACTATTTACCGTAATTACCATCACGTGTGACGTCCTTCTCCCTATCTCCCATCTATTAGTACAAAGTATATTATTATATTTTATTTTAAATTAAAATCTTACCAATGATTTATTTGTTGTTATATTAAAATTGATAACGATTGTAAAAAAGCGTCGCTATTACTAATATAATTAGTGACGAATAGATATAATCGTCACTATTTCTAGCTTAATTAGCAACGAATAGATATAAATGTCACCATACTTATAAGTTACAAATATCACGGCGGATGTAAATAACCGTTGTTATATAATCGTCATTATAGGTCTAGTTTGTTGTAGTGAAAACGTGGAAGAAGACCCCGATGTATGTAAAAGTACATGCACATGGGTGCATGCTCCCCAACCCCATATATATGTTTATATATGTAAATATAATGATGGATTTATTGTAATCATGTGTAATAAACTATATATATACATATTTAGTATATGCCAACATGGCTGCCCCACTCATTTTGAGCAGATTTTTTTATTTTTTGAAAAATATCGTCATGTATATTCATCCTATATCACTCATATATGCCATTCGAATTTCATCAGAAACAGAGACTCCTATGACCTCCATCCAGACAAGGTCGATTTAAAAAATCCTGCGACCGTTACAAAAAATGACGTCTGGATGGAGGCCGTAGGAGTCTCTGTTTCTGACGAAATTCGAATGACATATAGGAGGGATATAGGGATGAATATACATGATAATATTTTCCCAAAAAAATAAACTTTTTTTTGCGAAAAATGAGGTGGGGGGCAGCCATGTTGGCTACCCCTAGGGGGCAGCCCCATTTTTCCCTTAGTATATTTATTTAATATGTTATATCAACTTTAATTTACAAACGGATGATATGGATCATTTATATTTGATTTGCTTTATACATATCTTGACATTGTATTCGTATATATTTTAAAATAGATATGGATACACATATTTATACGATATTTATAGATAACTATGTCACTAAATGTATATCTTTTAAATATGCAAATTTAGTTGTATATTTATTTATAATCACATTTGGTGTTATGAAATAAATATAATTATTATTTTTCGATATCCATTATACCATCTTTACTACGCAAGGAATACGGACACATCTATATCCGTACTGTGATTATATCCATTATATGTGTGTGCGTGTGCGTGTGCATGTGCGTGTGCGTGTGCGTGTGTTTGTGTGTGTGTATTTGTATCCACATTTGTTTTTAAAGAACATATACAAATGTATATCACTTTGATAATCCTAAATAGTTGTAGCAGTAGATGGTTTCTATGCGAATATAATTATAAATTTATTGGTGATCATGTTTGATATAACTGATATGAAGTAAGAATTTTTGTAAATTTCTTATATTTGGATAACAAACTTTATTTACAAACAGATATAGATATGTTACTATCCAATCCACTACAATATCCATTTTATACATATTCTGACATTTTTATTCATATTTTTTAATTGTGCTGTGATGCATATATTAATTTGATATATGTTAATATCTTTATTGACGTCTACAATCATATTTAATAACCATTGTGAGATGAGTACATATAATATATTTCTTGTATGATTATATACTTATAATTAACTTAATTTATGAAGTAATTTATTGTCTTTTCCAAAGAGTTCCAAGCTCATTAGGATTGTCATGAGCACACTGATGTTTTTTTTGCATTTCGAGCATAATACTTATTGATTTATAAATGTTATAGCATATTCTTACTGGCAAACTCTTTTAAATTCTTAGAAATAATCTTTCGTATTAATTTAAGATTTGCTTTTTGTGAAAATGATTACTAATAATAACAATATGATATAACAGTTCTAAATCAATAAGCATGTTCTCAAAATAATATAAAATATTTGTAAAATTGAGCCTGCTCATTAAAATTCTAATGAAATCAGAGCTCATTGGAAAATTCTTGTCAGACCTATTTTTGAAAATGTAATTATAAAGTTGGAATGTTTATCTAATGCTTTTCGATTCGAATAGTGGACTTAAATTACAATTTGATTCAGCATCTTGGAACTTTCATTATTGCACAAGTGCATTTAGAAGCCCAACATTTAAACGAGCTACTACTTCATCGTACACATAATTATACATATTAAAATTTGATTGAACCAACTCGTACACCGGCACATAATAATTTGAAAATTGCCACAAAAATGAAAAAGACGTAAAAAAAAGAAGAGAGGACCTGACTCAGATGATAAACTGGAAAGAAAAAGCAGCGGAAATAAAGCGACGAAAGTGATGGAAAGCAAATATTTTGAAGGGACATAGATTGTCTTCTCTCTCCCTCTCCATCCCCGCAGTATCCTGCCTGCCATTGGAAGGCATCACGTATAGCGAAGCTTCTTTCTAGAAATCGTACTTGAAAAGGAGATAGGAATCTTTACCCAAAAGAAAGGAATTTTAAATAAAAAAGGTGACGCACACGTGAAATTTCAAATAAAGCAAAAAAATACGCCAGAAATTCCAATTGACGGACTGTATGCACCTTATTGTGAATTGTTGGTTTTGAATGTGATGTGGCCCACACGATTCAATCCAACTATTCCCATGATCGGCTCATTTGGTTCTATATGTTTACTCCACGGAAAACCGGTTACCCGATGTGTGTATTCTAATTTCTATTTGAGACAGGCAAGTTTTACGCATGCATTATTCTTGGATCCCATTAGTAGCATGGGTCTATACTTTCTTTATTACAATATCTCTAATCACCTTCAAATAAAATAGTCCACATCAAAACATATTATAATCATAGATACAATAATTACGACATAACATACCGTCCAAACATATACTACTGCATCATATTTACCCAGCTCAGTATAACCCTTTTACGAAAGGTCCTCACCCTCAAATCAGTCTCTCTCAGCATTGTCATATTTTTAGATTTCAATTTGAACTGTGGTTCAATTTCAGTTGATCAATAATTAATTATTCTGGTTGGTTAGATCAAATTCAAGACTATTCAAATCTGATCCGATTTAGTAATATTCATATTTACCTAGGTAGAAGGAACAGAAAAAAAGACTAGATATGGATTATTTGCATGTAATTGTTAATATCATATTTGTATATCAAATACGGTTTAATAGGGCTACCTCTAGTGTTTTTAAGATATTCTCTGAAAACACCTCAGGGGATTTAATCTCTTATGTGACATTCAAGTTCCGTGAAAAATAGACAATCTAAACCCATCCATCAATCAATGGTCAATTTCAGCAATTTTTAGACCGTTAAAATTTGCTAGGCTTGATGGATGCTATATGAGCTTCGAATTTAGCCACAGTTCGAATGAGAATATGATGTCATATTGTAATACCCCAACCCCAAATATAGTGTCATACCTAAAACTCACGAAGTGTGGGCGTGGTTTATAAGTGATGAGGACTACTACTTGTCAACTTGGACTTAAGCATTTTGGGTGGTTGTCAACGAGCCCATATACCCAACAAGTTGTAGGGTCAGTTTTCCCCCGATAACGGATCGGGGACCTAAGCCCGGGACGTTACACATATACTTACACTGCTCTTAATCCCCCCACCACCACTACCACGTATTTTCAGAAAATATCTTAAGGAAATGTTTGGTAGGAGAATAGAGATCAGAATAAGCTTTTATTCCCCTCTTCCCTTATTACTCATTATCTACTCCCTCATTCCTCATCCATTATTTTTCACTTCTATTAGTCCTCATTATCCACTCCCTTATTCCACTTTTCTGCTTCTCTTATTTCCTCCTTTCCACTAACTTATAATTCGTATTCCTTATTCTTCATGTGCAACCTAAAAATATTATTTATCAATCTACCTTATTTTTCTCATTCTTTTCAGTAGAACAAGAATAGCGTTTATTTTCAACTTATTCCTCACATTTATTGATGCTTATTCCCGATCCAGATAATTCATAAGAGAAAAAAAGGTAAATATGGAATATCAAAGTCGGCTCTCCACGATTAGTATCCCATTAAAACCCCGTTAAATATCCGGAAATTCGTACTGGATAGCGAGTAACTCCATTAAACCCTATAAAATTCCCGGAAATTCGTACTAGATGGTGTCAGCTTCTCCAGAGAAAGGCCTAGCAGGATCGTGGGCTCTGAGCACTCCTTCCTGGACA